>ML410937.1:0-67567 GCA_005239525.1 Nicotiana knightiana | reverse complement strand
TCTGCATGGTTAGCAGTAAATTTTGTAGTTCAGAGTTATTAGTCATACCTGGTCTTGCTTCGAAAGATTCATTAGAAATATCTCCTCTTCCTGAGTTCGCCAACCCAGATTGAGGATTTTCCATAGTGATGGTATTATTGGGGGGGGTGTCGGTGGTGCAGGTAACGCTGTAGGTAATCCCCTCACAAATTCTTGCAAAGCTTGGCTCACATACTCTGCAATCATTTGCTTTACTCGATCTTGTTCCCCCGTTTGATCATTATTATCATTGTTGTTATTGGATCTTTCTGGGGATTGTTCCCTTGAACCACGTGGGGTTCCTGAAGCCGATGGAACTGGGGTTCCATTCCTTTGCTGGTTTTTGTCGTTGGAGTTCGTCATAGTTCAGAGGATACTGCTTGAAAGCAAACAAATATTATCAGATTCCCGGTAACGGAACCAATTTGTTTAACCAAAGAATTGGATTCTTTGCCCAAAATTATTTTAAAAAGAACACGGGTTTTTGATAACCAATAATAAGATTATAATTGTAGGCAAACTTGTAAATGGAAAGCAGTAAGATGCACAAAAAGTAAGTATATTGCAATAGTAGTTCGGATGATCCTTTTACAGGTTATATTTTACTCCCTTATATAGGGAATTTCTTAGTATAACATCTGCCTTTTTCAGTGATTGAGCATTAATGACTAATTATGACATTAATGTAACGTTACAATGAGTAATCATAACTGTTGCATGAATGTCGTGTAAGGTGTGGATCACTAATTGAAGATCTCTGAATCCGCCATTTGTTCTGCCCAGATACATTTTGACCGTGTCTCTTCATTTTCTCAATTAGGTTGAGGCTTCCGTATCTAATTAACCCGTGGGTTTGATTTGCCGTGCCTCTTTGCCTCATACCTCTTCATAGAGTCCCGTCCAGCTGTCGTGTCTTCATTGCTCCACGTAGACTGCTAAGTCATCAAGATTTATTATACATGTGAAGCTCTTTTTTACCAATACAGCAGGTGCGGCCAATTCTTCGCACCTGCGGACTCCTCTTGCCTAGCCTCTTTTCGCACCTGCGGCGTCACACCTGCGGCTGCCCATCCGCAGGTGCGACCACACCAGCAGCTTAACACCAGCAGCTATCTGCTGCAAATTTCCCAAGTTCAAACCTCCGCCAACCATCCGAAATCAATCCCGAGCCCCTCGGGGCCTCAACCAAACATACCAACACACCCCATAGCATCATTCAAACTTAGTCAAGCCTTCAAAACACCAAAAACAACACGAAAACACCAAAATTACATCAAATTCAAGCCTATGAACTTTGAAACTTCTAAATTTCGCCAATGATGCCGAAACCATCCAAAACACATCCGATTGACCTGAAAATTTGCACACATATCCAAATGACATTACGAACATGTTCCAACTTTCTGAATTCCATTCCGACATCGATAGCCTATTTTGCACTGCCGACCGGAAATCGCCAAAAACTAACTTTCGCCAATTCAAGCCTAATTCTACACCGGACATCGAAACTTCATTCCGAACACACTCCTAAGTCCCAAATCACCTAACAAAGCTATCCGAGCCATAAAATCTGCATTTCGAGGTCGTTTACCAATAAGTCAACTCTCAGTTGACTTTTTCAACTATTAAGTTAATTTAAGAGACTAAGTGTCTTTGTTCTCACCACGACCACTCCGAACCCAAACCATCTGACTCAACACAACATAAACAGGCTAAGCAACATATGATAAAGCGGAAATGGGGGAAATGGGGCTAATCTCACGAAACGACCGGTCGGGTCGTTACATCCTCCCCCTTTTAAACAAACGTTCGTCATCGAACGGGTCTAGAAACATACCTGGAGTCTCGAATAAGTGAGGATATGTGTTTTGCATCTCCCGCTCGGTCTCCCAGGTGGCATCCTCCACCAGATGTCCTCTCCACTGAACCTTCACTGAAGCTATATCCTTAGACCTCAGCATCCGGACCTGACGACCCAAAGTAGCCACTGGCTCTACCTCACAGACATATCATCTTCGAGCTGAACTATGCTGAAGTGCAAAACATGAGACGGGTCACCAACATACTTCCGGAGCATCGAAACATGGAACATCGAATGAATACTCGATAAACTGGGAGGCATGGCAAGTCTATAAGCCACCTCCCCAACCTTCTGAAGCACCTCAAATGGCCCAATGAACCGGGGACTCAGCTTTCCCCTCTTCCCGAATCTCATAACAGCCTTCATGGGTGACACCTTCAGCAGTACCTTCTCCCCAACCATGAAAGACACATCTCGAACCTTCCGGTTTGCATAACTCTTCTGCCTAGACTGCGCCGTGCGAAGCCGCTCCTGAATCAATTTTACCTTGCCCAACGCATCCTGAACCAAGTCTGTGCCCAATAGCCTAGCCTCGCCCGGCTCAAACCAACCAACCGGAGATCTGCACCTCCTACCATATAAAGCCTCATACGGAGCCATCTGGATACTCGACTAATAACTATTATTATATGCAAACTCCATGAGTGGCAGAAACTGGTCCCATGAACCCCCAAAATCAATGACACATGCACGCAATATATCCTCCAAGATCTGAATAGTACGCTCTGACTGCCCGTCGGTCTGAGGATGAAAAGTTGTGCTCAACTCGACCTGAGTACCCAACTCTATCTGTACGGCTCTCCAAAATTGAGATTTGAACTAAGTACCTCTGTCAGAAATGATAGAAACTGGAACCCCATGAACGGACAATCTCCCTGATATAAATCTTTGCTAACCGCTCCGAAGAATAAGTAGTACCAACAGGAATGAAGTGCGCGGACTTGGTCAGCCGATCCACAATAACCCATATAGCATCAAACCTCCTCGAAGTCCTTGGGAGTCCAACTACGAAGTCTATGGTGATCCGCTCCCACGTCCACTTCGGAATATCAAATCTCTGAAGCAGTCCACTGGGCCTCTGGTGCTCATACTTGACCTGCTGACAGTTGAGACACCGAGCCACAAACTCAACAATATCTCTCTTTATCCGCCTCCACCAATAATGTTGTCTCAGATCCTGATACATCTTCACGGCACCCGGATGGATGGAATACCGCGAACTATGGGCCTCAGCTAGAATCAAATCTCGAAGCCCATCCACATTGGGCACGCAAATCCGTCCCTGCATCCTCATGACCCCATCATCACCAATAACCATATCCCTAGAACCACCGCGACGGACCTTGTCCTGAAGAACAAGCAAATGTGGATCATCATACTTGCATGCTCTAATCTGATCATAGAGAGAAGACCTGGAGGCTATACAAGTCAATACCCGCGGAGGCTCTGATAGACCAACTGACCTGCTAAAGCCTAAACATCAAGTGCTAAAGGTCGCTCTGCTACTAGAAAGCAGGCTAAACTCCCCAAACTCTCCGCTCTGCGACTCAGGGCATCGGCCACTACATTGGCCTTCCCTGGATGATATAAGATAGTGAGGTCATAATCCTTGAGAAGCTCCAACCACCTCCTCCGACGCAAATTCAGATCCTTCTGCTTAGGCAGATGCTGCAAACTACCGTGATCAGTGAAAATCTCACAATGCACTCCATACAAATAATTACGCCAAATCTTCAAGGCGTGAACAATAGCTGCTAGCTCAAGATCGTGCACAGGATAATTCTTCTCGTGCACCTTCAACTGTCTAGACGCATAGGCAATCACCCTACCGTCCTGCATCAGAACTGCCCCAAGGCCAACTCTCGAGGCATCGCAGTAAACTGTATAAGAACCTGAACCCGTAGGCAAAATCAATATCGGAGCTGTAGTCAAAGCTGACTTGAGCTTCTAAAAGCTCTCCTCACACTCCTCAGTCCACCTGAACTGAGCACCCTTCTGGGTCAATCTGGTCATAGGTGCTGCTATAGATGAAAATTCCTCGACGAAACGACGATAGTACCCTGCCAAACCAAGGAAACTACGAATCTCAGTAGCTGATGACGGTCTAGGCCAACTATGCACCGCCTCTACCTTCTTCGGATCAACCTAAAAACCCTCACTGGACACCACGTGACCCAAGAACGCTACCGAATCAAGCCAGAACTCACACTTCAAAAAATTGGCATACAATCTCTTCTCTCTCAAGGTCTGAAGCACAACTCTCAAATGTTGCTCATGATCTTCCCGAGATCGGGAATACACCAAGATATCGTCAATGAACACGATGATGAAAGAATCCAGATAAGGCCGGAATACACTGTGCATCAAGTGCATAAAGGCTGTTGGGGCATTGGTCAGCCCGAAAGACATAAAAAAAAACTCATAATGACCATATTTAGTCCTGAAAGCAGTCTACGGGATTTCTGGCCCCCGAATCTTCAACTGATGATAGCCGGAATGCAAGTCAATCTTAGAAAACACCCTGGCACCCTGCAACTGATCAAACAAGTCATCTATACAAGGCAAGGGATACCGGTTCTTCACCGTAACTCTGTTCAGCTGCCGATAATCAATACACATACGCATAGAACCATCATTCTTCTTTACAAACAACACCAGTGCACCCCAAGGTGACACACTAGGCCGAATGAACCCCTTATCTAGGAGTTCCTGAAGCTGCTCCTTTAACTCCTTTAGCTCTGTTGGTGACATATGATAAGGTGGAATAGAAATAGGCTGAGTGCCTGGCACCAGGTCAATACCAAAATCAATATCCCTGTCAGGTGGCATGCCTGGCAAGTCTGTAGGAAACACGTCCGGAAAGTCACAGACCACAAGAATCGAATCAATAGCGGGAGTCTCACCACTGACATCCCTCACAAAATCCAGATACGATAAACATCCCTTCTCAACCATACGATGAGCCTTCAGGTAGGAAATCGCCCTGCTACGCACATAATCAGAAGAACCTCTCCACTCAACCCTCGGACATCCGGGCATAGCTAAGGTCACGGTCTTAGCGTGGCAATCAAGAACGGCATGACACGGAGATAACCATTCCATGCCCAATATCACATCAAAATTGACCATGCTGAGTAACAGTAGGTCCACTCGGGTCTCCAGACCCCCAATAGATACCACACACGATCGATACACACGGTCCACAATAATAGTATTGCCCACCGGAGTCGACACATGAACAGATGCAACTAAGGACTCACGAGGCATATCTAAAAAAGGGGCAAAATATGAAGAAACATAGGAATATGTAGAACCAGGGTCAAATAAAGCCAAAGCATCTCGGCAACAGACTGAGACAATACCTGCGATCACTGCATCGGAAGCCATAGCATCTGGACTGGATGGAAAGGCATACATACAGGCCTGACCTCCACCTGCTCGACCTCCACCTGCTCGACCTCCCCCTCTAGGGCGGCCTCTAGCTGACTGACTACCATCGATGACTGCCTTGGTGGCTGGTGAAGTAACTGGAGCTGAAGTCGAAGGCTGTCTCCTCCGCTGAGATGGACCTCCACGAAGATGAGGACAATGCCTCCTCATATGCCCGAACTCTCCATACTCATAACAGCTCTCTGGGGCTGGAGACTGGGACTGAAATGGACCCCTGGCACCAGAATGGCCACTAGGAGGACCATGCATAGGAGAACCCTGAGCTGATGGTGCTCGAGCTGCGCTCTGGGCTGGAAGGGCACCGAATGAAGAATGGCCTGGCTGAAAACCGCGGAGACCATGCCTCGAAGATGCATCACTATAGGCTGGGCGGCCTGACCGAGGAGGCCTGAATGAACGGCCTCAGCCATGCTGAAACTGCTCCTTGGAAGGAGCACCACTAGAACCACCCGATCCACGAGGCCTCTTGTCCTCCCTCTCTACCCACTCCTGGTGGCGAACCGACTCAATATCTTGAGCAATATCAACAACCTGCTCAAATGTAGCATCTGATACTCTTTCCCGGGTCATGAAAAGGCGGAGCTGATAAGTAAGGCCATCTATAAACCTCATAATCCTCTCCCTATCAGTAGGTACCAACTCGGTGGCATGACGAGCCAACTCCGAAAACTGCATCTCACACTGCGTCACTGATAGCTCCCCCTGACGCAGCTGCTCAAAATGTCTGCGTTGCTCCTCCCAGTGAGACTGGGGTACATACTTATCCAAGAATATAGTGGAGAACTGCTTCCAGGTAAGGGGTGCTGAACCAACAGGCCTACGCCTCTCAAAAGACTCCCACCAAGTGAAAGCAGCACCAGAAAACTGAATTTTTGCAAATGAGACCCCCGCTAGTCTCTAAAATCCCAGCAGTACACAGCATCCTCTGGCACTTATCTAGAAAACCCTGGGCATCCTCGCCCTCAGCACCACTGAATGTCGGAGGATGTAGTCTACTAAACCTCTCCAGCCTGAGCTACTCATCATCTGGCATAGCTGGGACCACGAAGCCCCGAACTGGAGGAACCGGCTGGGCTGGAACCGCCCCCGGTGTCTGCTAGCCCTGAGTAGCCTACTCAGGTGTCCGGGTAACTAGAGTCAGGCTGCCTCCCCCGGCCTGAGAAGTAGCGGCAACTACCTGAGCAAGGGTGGTACACACCGTCAAGATCTGAGCCAAGGTCTCCTGAAGACCCAGAATAACAATAGGCACTGCCGGTGCCTGAGCCTGTTCCGCTGGAGTATCTATGGCGGGAACCTGATCCTGAGTAGTAGGGGATCAACTGATACTTCTCTGGCTGCCGCACGGGCTGGCCCCTTACCTCTACCACGGCCTCAACCGCGGCCTCGACCCCTCGCTGGTCTAGCTGGTGGCTGATCGCCCTGATCGGTGGCGCGAGTCCTCACCATCTGTGAGAGAATGAAACAACAGAAGTTTAGATTTCCAGAATCAATCAAATGGCACGAAAGAATTCAAGAAAAATGAGATTGTTCCTGAGGGTTTTGTAGCCTCTCGAAGATAAGTACAGACGTCTCTGTACCAATCCGCAAGACTACTAAATCTGCTCATGATCATTGAGTCCTATGTAACCTAGGCTCTGATACCAACTTGTCACGACCCCAAATCCTAATCGGTCGTGATGGCGCCTATCATGGAACTAGGCTAGCCAACTATTTCAGACTATCAATATAAATATCATAATTTCCCTAAAAAATCCAATAGATTTTAAAAATATCATAAAGAGATAGACAAAATACACACTTCCCCAAAACCTGGAGTCAATTGTCATGAGCATCTAAGACTGAAAATATAATGTACGACATAGTGACTTGCTACAACAAAAGTCTGAGGTACAAAAGACCAAAAGAAAACTATGATCTGAGGGAAGGAAATGAGGTGAGCTGGGGACGTTGAGCAGCTACCTCTATCCTCGAACAACTCCAAGCTCGTCCGAAAATCAACTAGTGAGATGGTCCGGTACCTGGATCTACACACCGAGGTGCAGGGAGTAACGTGAGTACGCCAACTCAGTAAGTAATCAATGTAACTAAAAACTTGAGTGTAGTGACGAGCAATTTAAATCATGTAAATCCATATAATGAATAACAATGGGAATGAATAAATCAAGTCAGAAATCTACAATTCCGAATATTTCATAAAAACGCCGATTTCCATTTTAAAATCTCGTAGGAAAACTTTTATCCAACATTTATTATCATAGGCTCAGTGTAAAGAAGAGTGAAAAACAGCATTTTCATAAAATATAAGCCCCTCGAGAAAAATATCACTCACAATAAAGCCTCTCGGGCAAGCCTCTCAGCCGCTCGTGACTCCACTATCAGTATCTCATGCTCTCACTTAACACTCGTACTCAGCAAGTACCATGAACACACACAACTGTTGCGGCGGGCAGCCCGTTCCACTACATTTATGCATACATATATATTTATACTGCTGCGGCGTGCAGCCCGGTCCATATATATAACATATATTGGTGCGGCGTGCAGCCCGATTCATATAGGAGTCGACTGCGCTACTTGGGGGTGTACAGACTCCTGGAGGGGCTCTTTCAGCCCAAGCATTATATCTGTTGCGGCGTGCAACCCGATTTAATATGTATATAATCTATATCGATGCGGCGTGCAGCCCGACCCACATATAATATATAACATATATATTGTTGCGGCGTGCAGCCCGTCCCATAACTATCCTCACATACTAGGCGCTCAGCCTGACACATATATACTACTGCGGCGTGCAGCCCGATCCATAGATATCCTCACATGCTCGGCTCTCGGCCTGACTCAGTCACCCTCATAAGCCGCTACGGGATGGACCAAGTCACAATCCCTATCGATGCACGCCCCCACGCTCGTCACCTATCATGTGTGTCACCTCATTTATCAGCACAATATCGAATAACGGGGTGTCATACCCTCAGGTTTAGAGTTACAATCGTTACTTACCTCAAAACATCCCAAAAGCTACTCCGCGATGCGCTTGCCCTTTGAATTGGCTCCCAAATGCTCCGAATCTAACCAAAATCAGATTAACATCATCAAAACACGCTAACGGAACAAAACCCAATCGAAAGATATAAATTTTAACACAATTCTCGAAATTCGGCCAAATTTGAGCCCCGGGCCCACGTCTCGGAATTCAATAAAATTACATCACTAGAAACCTCGTCCTCCCACGATTCTACACATACCAAGAACACCACAATCGAACTAAAATTGCCTACCCAAATCGCCAAAAGAATTTCCAATCTTCCTCCCCATTTTTCCCAACTTTTTTCCACTTTTATTCTTCAAATTACAAGCCCAATCCGAATCAAAATAGCATAGAAACGAGTTATATAGTCCGGGAACTTACCTCCACTGAAGACCCTCGAACACCTTCTTCAATTTGCTCTCAAATAATCTCCACCCGCATGCAACAATGGAAGAATAACCAAAATTTCGCAGAGGCATTCTTATATATTATTCTGCCCAGTTAATCCGCACATGCGGACCTTTCCTCGCACCTGCGGTCCTAGGTGCGCACCTGCGGAAACCCACTAATAGTCCCTTACTCGCACCTGCGGTCCCTTTTCCGCACATGCGGCTTCACAGGTGCGGCCAATTCTTTGCACCTGCGGACTCCTCCTGCCTAGCCTCTTTTCGCATCTGCGCATGGACCTTCGCACCTGCGGTGTCGCACCTGCGGCTGCCCATCCACAGGTGCGGCCACACCAGCAGCTTAGCACCAGCAACTATTTGCTGCAAATTTCCCTAAGTTCAAACCTCCGCCAACCATCCAAAAATCAATCTGGAGCCCCTCCGGGCCCTAACCAAACATACCAACACACCCCATAGCATCATTCAAACTTAGTCGAGCCTTCAAAACACCAAAAACAACACGAAAACACAAAAATTACATCAAATTCAAGCCTATGAACTTTGAAACTTCTAAATTTCGCCAATGATGCCGAAACCAACCAAAACACATCCGATTGACCTGAAAATTTGCACACATATCCAAAATGACATTACGAACCTGCTCCAACTGTCAGAATTCCATTCCGACCCTATAGCCTATTTTCCACTGCCGACCGGAAATCGCCAAAAACTAACTTTCGCCAATTCAAGCCTAATTCTACACCGGACATCGAAACTTCATTCCGAACACACTCCTAAGTCCCAGATCATCTAACGAAGCTATCTGAAACATAAAATCAGAATTCCGAGGTCGTTTACTAATAAGTCAACTCTCAGTTTGACTTTTCAACTATAAGGCTACTTCAAGAGGCTAAGTGCCTATGTTCTCATCACGACCACTCCGAATCCAAACCATCCGACCCAACACAACATAAACAGGCTAAGCAATATATGATAAAGCATAAATGGGGGAAACGGGGCTAATCTCACGAAACGACCGGCCGGGTCGTTACATCCTCCCCCTCTTAAATAAATGTTCATCCTCGAACGGGTCTAGAAACATACCTGGAGTGTCGAATAAGTGAGGATATTTTCCCGCATCTCCCGCTCGGTCTCCCGTGTGGCATCCTCCACCGGTTGTCCTCTCTATTGAACCTTCACTGAAGCTATATCCTTAGACCTCAACTTTCTGACCTGACGTCCCAAAATAGCCATTGTCTCTACCTATCTAAAACTCACCCGAGCTCCTCAGGACCCCGATACCTAATTTTCCACTGTCGACCAAAATTTCCAACTTTCGTCAATTCAAGCCTAATTTTACCACGGACCTCCAAATTCCATTCCGGACACAATCCTAAGTCTAAAATCACCCAACAAAGTTACCCGAATCATAAAAATCTCAATCCGAATTCATTTACTCATAAGTCAACTTCTGGTTGACTTTTCTAACTTAGCTTTCTAACTAACAGACTAGGTGTTCATTTCACTCCAAAACTACTACGAACCGAAACCTACCAACTCGATACAACTCAACACAGTTGAACAACACATAAATAAGCATAGATGGGAGAAATGGGGCTATAACTCTCAGAACGACAGGACGGGTCATTACATCCTCCCCCTCTTAAACAAACGTTCGTCCTCGAACAAGTCTAAAAACATACATGGAGTCTCAATTAGGTGAAACCTTCAACAATACCTTCTCGCCACATTCAAATCATATGAACTCATCTCGCAGTCATGTCATACTCATCACGTATCCATCCAGCCATCATTTCCACTAATAAGGACACTACCGGACATATAAGTCCACAAGCACGCACTCACACAATTAACACCTCAGTGCTCAAGATACAATCAAAACCTGGCCTCAAGCCCTCCACACTAGCCCAACATCAATTCATAGAAATCACATCTCGCACCTCATTCAGGGAATCACAAGCCGTCAATGCGCAACTGAAATCGAGCGCTCAAGCACGCGTACGAATGCGTGGAAGGAATTCAAAGAGTTACACTTCAAGTTGAATCAATACCGCACGATAAGAATTCAAGAATGAGAAATTTTCCTAAAGGTTCTGCAGCCTCTCGAAGATAAATACAGGCGTCTCTGTACCGATTCGCAAGACTCTACTAAACCTGCTCATGACTTGTGAGACCTATGTAACCTAAGCTCTGATACCACCTTGTCACGACCCCAAAATTCAAACATGATTGTAATGGCACCTATCTATTTCAAAAATTACTACTAAATCCATTATATGAATTTAATTAAACAATATCAACAACAAGTAACTACGTAAACACGAATGATGGCCATGAGGCCTCACGGGACGGACCAAGTCTTCATCCCTTGAGGTATACACCCACAAGCCCGTCACCTAGCGTGGGTATCACCTCCAAACAATCACATGATATCAAATTCTCCAGATTTATACCCTCAAAGCCAGAGATAAAAATGCTACTTACCTTAAAAGCGTAAAATCCTACTCCGAGATTATCTCGTCTCTAGACTCGGTCTCCAAAAGCTCCGAATATAACCATAATCATATTAATACCATCAGCATAGGTTAACGAATCAAATTCCACAATAATAACTACAAAATATGCCAAAAATCTAAAATCGGCCAAAACTCGGCCCTCGGTCCCATGTCTTGAATTCAGTCAGAAATATCATAATCAAAACCCTCTTCCTCTCCCGAGTCTAACCATATAAAATTTATCAAAATCGGACTCTGTTTGGTCCCTCAAATCCCTACCTAAAACTCTCCAAAACTCAAGCCCTAACTCCCTCAATTTCACTTTGAAATCATCAATCGAATCCCAAAAACGAAGATGGATTCATGAAATATAACCAAAAATGATAATACTTACCCCCAATCCCTATGGTGAAAATCGCCTCCAAAATCGCCAAATCCAAGCTCCCCAACTTAAAATATGACTGAATGAACAAACCCTATTTTTATATTTTTTTGCCAGCTATTCTGCCTCGTTCTAGTACCAAACGATCCCGAAACTCACTTTTTATGCCTCTAATAGATTCCTTGTGAAATTCTAGTCAATTTAGGCTTTTGAATCACTCAATTTGACCTTATAATGAAGGAGATATGTAGGTTTTAATAATTGCAAATAATGCAGATTTTTCGATACGCTGTCAGTGGCAATTTCGTAATTAATCTAAAAAAATCTGGCAACCCTATTTTTAGTAAAATGACCATAAATTCCTCATACAATGTCCAAATTCGATGATTCTTTTTTCTACGAATCCGCAATTATGATACGATCTAATGCTTCAATCAAAATAGAAATCAGAGTTTATTTGCTCAATATGATATCATATGCTTGAAGAAACGGCGTTGAAACATAAGAAAAACGAGCACAACGCAGCCCAAACCTATCTGAAACTCACTCGAGCTCCTCGAGACCCCGATACCTAATTTTCCATTATCGACCAAAATTGCCAAATTTCCAACTTTAGCCAATTCAAGCCTAATTCTACCACGGACCTCCAAATTACATTCCAGACACAGTCCTAAGTCTAAAATCACCCAACCCGAATCATATAAATCTTAATCCGAACTCATTTACTCATAATTCAACTTCCGGTTGACTTTTCTAACTTAGATTTCTAACTAATAGACTAGGTGTTCATTTCACTCCAAAACTACTACGAATCGAAACCTACCAACTCGATACAACTCAACACAGTTGAACAACACATAAATAAGCATATATGGGAGAAATGGGGCTATAACTCTCAGAACGACAGGACGGGTCGTTACATCCTCTCCCTCTTAAACAAACGTTTGTCCTCGAACAAGTCTAAAAACATACTTGGAGTCTCAATTAGGTGAAACCTTCAACAATACCTTCTCGTCATATTCAAATCATATGAACTCATCTCGCGGTCACGTCATACTCATCACGTATCCATCCAGCCATCATTTCCACTAATAGGGACACTACCGGACATATAAGTCCACAAGCACGCACTCACACAATCAACACCTCAGTGCTCAAGCTACAATCAAAACATGGCCTCAAGTCCTCCAGACTATCCCAACATCAACTCATAGAAATCACATCTCGCACCTCATCCAGGGAATCACAAGTCGTCAATGCACAACTGATATCGAGCGCTCAAGCGCGCATACGAATGCGTGGAAGGAATTCAAAGAGTTACACTTCAAGCTGAATCAATACCGCCAGATAAGAATTCAAATATGAGAAATTTTCCTAAGGTTTCTGCAGCCTCTCCAAGATAAATACAGACGTCTTCGTACTGATTCGCAAGACTCTACTAAACCCGCTCATGACTCGTGAGACCTATGTAACCTAGGCTCTGATACCACCTTCTCACGACCCCAAAATTCAAACATGATCGTGATGGCGCCTATCGTGTTACTAGGCAAGCCTATTTCAAAAATTACTACTTAATCCATTATATGAATTTAATTAAACAATATCAACAACAAGTAACTACGTAAACACGAATGATGGTCATGAGGCCTCACGGGATGGACCAAGTCTCCATCCCTCAAGGTATACACCCGCACACCCGTCACCTAGCGTGGGTATCACCTCCAAACAATTACATGATATCAAATTCTCCGGGTTTATATCCTCAAAGCCAGAGTTAAAAATGTTACTTACCTTAATAGCGTAAAATCCTACTCCGGGATGCCCTCGTCTCTAGACTCGGTCTCCAAAAGCTCCGAATCTAACCATAATCAGATTAATACCATCAACATAGGCTAACAAATCGAATTCCACAATAAAAACTACAAAATATGCCAAAAATCTAAAATCGGCCAAAACTCGGCCCCCGAGCCCACATCTCGAATTCAGTCAAAAATATCAGAATCAAAATCCTCATCCTCTCCCGAGTCTAGCCATATAAAATTTATCAAAATCGGACTCTGTTTGGTCCCTCAAATCCCTACCTAAAACTCTCCAAAACTCAAGTCCTAACTCCCTCAATTTCACTTTGAAATCATCAATCGAATCCCAAAAACAAAGATGGATTCATGAAATATAACCAAAAACGATTAGAGAACACTTACCCCAATCCCTATGGTGAAAATCACCTCCAAAATCGCCAAATCCGAGCTCCCCAAGTTAAAATATGACCGAATGAACAAACTCTATTTTTATATATTTTTTGCCAGATAATCTGCCTCGTTTCTATTACCAAACGATCCCAAAACTCACTTTTTATGCCTCTAATAGATTCCTTGTGAAATTCTAGTCAATTTAGGATTTTGAATCACTCAATTTGACCTTATAATGAAGGAGATATGTAGGTTTTAATATTTGCAAATAGTGCAGATTTTTAAATATGTCGTTAGTGGCAATTTCGAAATTAATCTGAAAAATCTGGCAACCTTATTTTTAGTAAAATGAACATAAATTCCCCATACGATGTCCAAATTCGACAATTCTTTTTGCTATGGGTCCGAAATTACGATATGGATCTAATGCTTCAATCAAAACATAAATCAGAGCTCATTTGCTTAATATGATATCATTCATGCTTGAAGAAACGGCGTTGAAACATAAGAAAAACGAGCACAACGCAACCCAAACCTATCTGAAACTCACCTGAGCTCCTCGGGACCCCGATACCTAATTTTCCACCGTCGACCAAAATCTCCAAATTTCCAACTTTCGCCAATTCAAGCCTAATTCTACCACGGACCTCCAAATTACATTCCGGACACAATCCTAAGTCTAAAATCACCCAACGAAACTACCTGAATCATAAAAAAATCTCAATCCGAATTCATTTACTCATAAGTCAACTTCCGGTTGACTTTTCTAACTTTGCTTTTTAACTAACAGACTAGGTGTTCATTTCACTCCAAAACTACTACGAACCGAAACCTACCAACTCGATACAAATCAACACAGTTGAACAACACATAAATAAGCATAGATGGCAGAAATGGGGCTATAACTCTCTGAACGACAATACGGGTCGTTACAAAAATGGTTATCTGAATTGCTTTATTTTCCTTTAATGAATAATTCGCTTAATTAAGTTCGGTTGGGACCTACCTTTGTGGACCTCGAGGGGTGCCTAACACCTTCCCCTCGAGGTAATTTTGAGCCCTTACCCGATCTCTGGTGATTCAAACTAGTTTTATGAGTCATTTGCTTTAGGTGCCCTAAGGCACCTTAAAAATTGTTAGGTGGAGACTCTTATTTTTAATACCCATCTCAAAAGGAGTTGTCAAATGTCGAAACCCGATTTCGCGAGGAAAAGGGGGCGCAACAACTACGATCAACTAATACGACTTAAACTTCCAATTTAGGAACTATGCGTCACATTCCACTCTGAAACTCTCTCGAACCCGATACCAAGCACCCCGCTAAGTCAAGAAACCACAAAATTAAATAGAGGGAGCAATAGATATGGTATCCGGGCTCATACTCGAAAAACGACTGGTCGGGTCGTTACATCCTCCTCATCTTAAAACAAATGTTTGTCCTTGAACGAGTATAGAGACATAGCTGAAGTGGTGAAAAGATGAGGATAACGGCTATGCATATTATGCTCGGCCTCCCAAGTCACCTCCTCAACTAGCTGACCCCTCCATTGAACTTTCACTGAAGCAATATTCCTTAACCTCAACTTTCAAACCTGCCTGTCCAAAATAGCCACCGGCTCCTCAACATAAGACAAATCCTTGTCCAACTGGACCGATCTGAAGTCTAACACATGAGATGGATCGATGTGATACTTCCGGAGCATAGAAACACGGAATACTGGATGAACTTGGGCGAAACCGGGAGCAAGACTCGCTCCCCAACGATGAATGCAACATCGCGAACCTTCCGATCCACATAACTCTTCTGTCTGGATTGGACTGTACGAAGTCGGTCCTAAATTAATTTCACATTTTCCAAACCCATGTTGTACTGATCTCCAGAACCACGATGTAAACTGCGTATCTCGGTTAGAGACGATGGATATCGGCATGCCATGAAGCCTGACATTCTCGCAAATATAAACTTGAGCCAGTTGCTCAGAAGAATAAGTAGTCACCACCGGAATAAAATGAGCCGACTTGATCAACCTATCCACAATCACCCAAACTGCATCGAACTTCCTCTAGGTCGATGAGAGCCCAACAACAAAATCCATAGTAATTCGCTCCCATTTCCACTCTGGAATCTCTATCTTCTGAAGCAATCCACCTAGTCGTTGATTCTCATATTTCACCTACTGGCAATTTAGGCATTGAGCTACATACTCCACTATGTCCTTCTTCATTCTCCTCCACCAATAATGCTGCCTCAAGTCCTGATACATCTTTGCAGCACCTGGATGAATGGAGTATGGCTAATTGTGAGCCTCTTGGAGAATCAAATCACGTAAACCATCTACATTGGGTACACAAAGCTTGCCCTGCTGACGAGTGCAAAACCGACGTATAAACTTAGGCTCGATAGTTGAATATAGTATAGAAAATTAGGGATTGGATTTAAACAGTATTTTTGTAGCTTCTAGTTTAATTGCTATCCAAGATGATCAACCATTTAGATTTGTGTGAATTAAAACTAAAAATAAATAAAATTCTAAACTATGGTCTAATGACAATCGCAGCAAGAGTAAGCAAAGAAGATATCAATGAGAGAAAATAGGGGTTCATTGGATAGGTGCAAGATACTTGTTTGGGAATTAACTCTAGTTACTGCACTCAATAGTTCAAGTGAGTCTCTCGAATTCACTCAATTATTAGTTCAACGTTCAGTAGAAACTCCTCTCTCGATTAAGTCGCACCCTCACAATATGAACTAAGTTAATCTCAGTGAAAATATGCAAGAATTCGTTGTGGGTTGATCCTTAGGAGAACCTCTTTTGATTATCCTCCTAACTAGGTCTAAATAATAATTCATGTAGCCACTTTCGATTACTATGAAGAATCAATAAATTCAACTGACAAGGTAATGCAAAAACATCACAAGTTATGTCTTTCGATTACATAAACAAGTGAAAATACATACAACAATTAAAACACCCAAAACAATTCAATACATAATACTAGAGTTAATATCCACAAACAATACTCAAAACACAAAATCCATCAATCCCTAAAGAGAAATACTCCATGGATATTGAGAAATTCATCATAACAATGTTTAAGTTAAAGGAAAACATAAAACAATCCAAACCCTTGTCTTGAGTGAGGATTGAATGATGAAATCCTTGTGCTCTTGCCTCTCCCTCTTCTCCTTAGCTTCCTTAGGTCCAAATTATGTCAAAAGTCCTCAAAATACCATTTTTCCATTTATATATACCAATTAGGGTCGGGCCCAAACAAATATAACTTCTCCTACATGAAATAGGACACTTTTCCGGAGTTGGACGTACGCGGCCGCGCACCTGGAAGTGTGCTCGCGCACTTGGCCGCACACTTTTCACCATATTATGTTTTTTTTTGGAATTTGAAAAAACGTAAAACATAAAAATTGTATAACTTTGAATTATATTTTCAACAATATATTGTGGAGCCCAAATGGAGTTTCGAGCGAAAATTTATGTTCATTTTACTGGACACTGCGCAGTATGACTACTCGATTCTTTGTTCGTTCTTAACTATCATCCATTGATCCCCGAACACGATCACGGCTTAAATCTTTGGGCTTTTAATCAGACTTAAAAGTTAAAAACTACTTGAATTCATTTCATAACATCTGCATTGCTCGGAATCACTCCTACAAGGCATAAAACACACAATTAGTGCAAAACACTAGGGATTAAAGCTCAAACTCAACTAAAGTACAGTAAATTGGAATGTAATAATCGACTAAAACATGATATTATAGCCTACCATCAACACCGCACACTTAAACCATTGCTCGTACTCGAGCAATCAAACCACACTTTATACAGACACAACCTGACTAAGCAACTCTCCTAACTCATCACAAGAAGAATGTTTAAAATAGATTAAGCACAATAGTGTAACATCTTTACCTCAAGAATTGACTCAGAAGCACCACACATTATTCACAACTTACTCACTTACTCTAACATAGAGATCAAGAATTACCTTTCCTTCATGAATCAAGTGCCCTCACATAACAAAAGAGAGTAGTTCCACAAACAATAAAATTCAAGATAGAAAGAATTCATTCACTCTCAGAAACGACATTCATGTGCCACAAAAGATGCACCATAGGCTTTCATGTAGTTTACTACTCTACTAATCGAGCTTATTCAGTCAAAGATCAAGTAGGACTTTTAACTGGTTATAATGTAGGCCGCGGGGCGGGTAGGATACATTTAGATATACGAGTGACTACACCTCTCTAAGCACTTTAATACGTACACTTTAACATTTAAAACCCCACACTTATGTCAAACCATAATCCACCTTGACATCAACATGCATTAACTCCCCAAATTAGTTAAGCACCATTACATCAAGAGTTACCACTTATCAATGAATCTCGTTCATAACAATACAATTATTTTTTCCTTTTCTTGTTCAATTCAAGTGGCTCTTACTTTTTCAAAAAAAAATTTGTATCTTTCTCCTTATTTTATTAGTTCCACTCAAAAGCCAAACCAACTACCCCACACTTCAACTTTTACAAAGTTCATACAATTTCAAGTTCTCACGAGAGGTGAATGGTTCAAATAGGTTGTCAATTTAAATAATTGGGTAAGGTTTGTAATGTGGTTGCCGAAGAAACAAGATTGCAGGTTCAATGGGGTTAACTACGATTACATAACAATTTGGTGGGTAAGCTATATATATCTGGCTCAACCAAGAAACGCCTATATCACTTCAAAGACTGACTAAACTACTATTTCACTTTACAAACACACGGGGCAAGTTCTGTAATGCACAGAATAACACAAAACCTCACACTCACATGGCACATAACTCACTCAAGATCGAACTATCAAGACACTCTAGTCAAAACAGTTAAGTAACATTAAGATCATACAATTTAAGATACTTACACAAGAGTCAAAAATTGAACCTAAGCGTCAAACCCAAAGCACTCACTATTCTCAAGGCAGGATCAAGTCAAAAGATATTGCTTCCATTTCAAATCATAGCACAAGGTTTTCCAACTCCTAAAAACAAAAATCTAACTACACCCAGTTCAAACAAAACCCTTGGAAAGAACTGCGGCACAAAGAAAAACCAAGGGGGAATTGATACACTACCTAACAAAAGAAAATCTTTTTGTCTTTTTCCTTTCTTTCGACTTTAATCCCTCAAGAAAGTCGTCGAATGGTATCCATCGTCGGAAAAAGTCAAAAATTTTAAAATTTTATGTTTTTTTTCTCTATCTCTACTACTCAAACTAACAAAAAAAACTAAAATTAATATACATACATAAAACATATCCCCCACCCCACACTTTAAGTTGTGGCATGTTCCCATGACACATAATTAAAAATCATAAGGTAAAGAAAACTTCCCTGAATTTTTTTCTTTTCCGAGAACTTATGAACTCCACTCCTAATTCTGAATTCATTCCTCTTTTTCGCTCCTTGGGATTCTTTATGGAGCTCGTTAAGACTAATTCTTCTAATGATACCTGCAAGACCCGCTCTTTTCTTTCTTTCATGTCCTCATCTAGAGCGGTGAATTGCTCGTTTATGATGATCCTTAACTTGTTTATGCATTCTTTAATAAGATCAATCCATACATATTCCTGTAAATCCACAAAAATAAAATCCACATGATACAGGTTAGAATAATAAAACAAAGAAGAAAGTTCAAGTGAATATTCCTCTGGTATGTCCAAGACCATTTGTTTCTCATTCTATTCTATCAAATGTTGAAAATATGGAAAGGTGGATGGCGGTTTGAAATCCTTTCATTGCTTCACGCTCAACCACAACCTTAATTTCAATCATCTCAGTTGAATCAGAGTCATCTTAAACAGTGAAAAGCTCTCTTTGTGGATGCTCATCCTCTTGGGTAGGCTTATTCTCACAGGGTATCTCCTCTATATATTCACCATCACAATGCAATGAGCTTTCTGAAAGTGTACTTATTATTTGATTTTCTTTCATTGTTAGGTTGTTCATGGCTTCATCGTCTTGTCTAATCTCTCTACCGTCTTATTTATGAACTTATACACAAGCTCTTCCAAATTACCATTCTCTCCTTGAGGTGGTTGTCTCACTTTGATTCTGTTCCAGTTATAATAAGGGTATTCATCCCAACCAAAATCAAGATTGTGCCCATATGAATCATCATACATGTACGGACTAGAAACAGAGCGAGACTGTTCAAAATACAAACAATAGGAGGAATACATACCTGCTTGATAGTCAACCCATAGATGATTTTCACCGCCTTTATAACACATAGCAGACCGCTAATAATATTCAGCTACTAACTCTTCAACCATTTTCTTAGGCTGGTTACACTCTATCTTCTCAGCATTTAGAATTCACTATCTATAGTATTTTCTCCAACTTATTAGGAACTACAAAACAAATATTGAAAAGAAGTCAACTAATAAAGAAAAAGAAAATAGAAAAGGAAAAGGAAAAGGAAAAAAACTAAAACCTAATTCCTGAATTAGCACTACAAATTATTTCAAACACTATTGATTGCCAATCCCCGGAAACGGCACCAAAATTTGACGAGCGCAAAACCGACATATAAACTTAGGCTCGCTAGTCGAATATAGTATAAAAAATTATCATATCCACAGGGATTGGATTTAAATAGTGTTTGCGTAGCTTCTAGTTTAATTGATATCCAAGATGAACAACAATTTATATTTGTGTGTATTAAAACTAAAATTAACTAAAAGTCTAAACTATGGGCTAATGACAATCGCAACAAGAGTAAGCAAAGAAGATATCAGTGGGAGAAAATAGGGGTTGATTGGATAGGTGCAAGATACTTGTTTGCGAATTAACTTTAGTTACTTCACTCCATGGTTCAAGTGAGTCACTCGAATTCACTCAATTATTAGTTCAACGTTCAGTAGAAACTCCTCTCTCGATTAAGTCGCACCCTCACAATATCAACTAAGTTAACCTCAGTGAAAATATGCAAGAATTCGTAGTGGGTTGATCCTTAGGAGAACCTCTTTTGATTATCCTCCTAACTAGGTCTAAATAATAATTCAAGTAGCCACTTTCGATTACTATGAAGAATCAATAAATTCAACCGACAAGATAATGCAAAAACATCACAAGTTATGCCTCTTTCGATTACATAAACAAGTGAAAATACATGCAACAATTAAAACACCCAAAATGATTCAATATATAACACTAGAGTTAATATCCACAAACAATTCTCAAAACACCAAATCCATAAATCCCTAAGGAGAACTACTCCATGGATATGGATAAATTCATCACAACAATGTTTAAGTTAAAGGAAAACATAAAACAATCCAAACCCTTGTCTTGAGTAAGGATTGAATGATGATATCTTTGGGCTCTTGCCTCTCCCTATTATCCTTAGCTTCATTAGGTCTAAATTATGTCAAAATTCATCAAAATACCATTTTTCCATGTATATATACCAATTAGGGTCGGGACCAAACAAATATACCTTCTCCTACGTGAAATGGGACACTTTTCCGGAGTTGGACGTGCGCGGCCACGCACCTTGAAGTTTTCCCGTGCACTTTTCACCCTGTTCTGTTGGGAAATTTGAAAGAACGTAAAATGTTGAAGTTGTACCCCTTTGAAGGTGCTTTCCAAAAATATATTGCATATCCCAAACGAGTTCTGAGCAAAAAGTTATGTGCATTTTACTGGACACTGCGCAGTATGATTGCTCGAATCTTCGTTCGTTCTTAACTATCATCTGTTGATACCCGAACACGATCCCGACTTAATTCGTTGGGATTTTACTCAGACTTCAAATCTCTAAATTACTTGAATTCATTCCGTAACATCTATATAGCTTGGAATCACTCCTACAAGGCTTAAAACACACAATTAGTGCAAAACACTAGCAATTAAAGCTCAAACTCAACTAAAGTACAGTAAATTGGAATGTAATAATCGACTAAAATATGAGATTATAGCCTACCATCACCTTCATCCGAAATAAACCGTCATCCCCAATATTAACCCCATTGGCATCGCCGTGCAGAACTGTGTCCTTAAGGACAAGCAGATGGGGGTCAGCATATTGACGCTCTCTGATACGATCATAAAGAGAAGACAGAGAAACCAGACAAGCCAAAATTCGGCTCGCTCAGAAACATCCAATCTAACAAACTGGTTGACCAAGGCCTGAACATCCAATGCTAATGGCCTCTCTGCTACCGGTAGATATGCTAGACTACCCAACTCTCCGCCTTACGACACAAGGCATCGGCCACCACATTGGCCTCCCGGGATAATATAGAATGGTGATATCATAGTCCTTAAGCTACTCTAACCACCTCCATTGACTCAAGTTAAGATCCTTCTGTTAGAACAGATGTTGTAGACTCCGGTGATCGGTGTAGATCTCACAATGGATACCGTACAAATAGTGTCGGCAAATCTTCAAGGCATGAACAATAGCTACTAACTCAAGGTCATGGACAAGATAGTTCTTCTCATGTACCTTCAGTTGTCTATACGTGTAGGCAATCACCCTATCGTCCTGCATCAACACCGTGCTGAGACCAATACGTGACACATCGTAATAGACAGTATAGGACCCCGATCCAGTAGGCAATACCAACACTGGGGCTGTAGTTAAATCAGTCTTGAGCTTTTGAAAGCTCTCCTCACACTCCTCTATCCACATGAACGTAGCACCTTTCTGGGTCAGTCTAGTCATTGTGCTGCAATAAATGAGAAACCCTCTACAAATCGATGGTAATTCTCCGCCAAACCAAGAAAACTACGAATCTCCATAGCTAAGGATGGCATGGTCCAACTCTACACTGCTTCAATATTCTTCGGATCTACCTTGATCCCCTTACTCGACACTACATGACCCAAAAGGCCACTGAATCAAGCCAGAATTCACACTTTGAAAATCTTGCATATAACTTCTTTTCTCTCAAGGTCTGAAGCACAGTCCTCAAGTGTTGCTCGTGGTCCTCACGGCTCCAGGAGTACACCAGAATGTCGTCAATAAATACAATGACGAATGAGTCAAGATAGGGCAGGAATACATTGTGCATCAAGTGCATGAATGTTGATGGGGTGTTGGTCAGCCCAAATGACATCACAAGGAACTTTTAATGACCATACCGAGTCCTGAAGGCAGTCTTCAGGATATATGATGTCGCCCAAATTCACACCATTAATTGGGATTCTGAAGCGGTTGATGCAAGTATAATTACCCAACGTGATTCGGGGTCGATTCCTCAGAGAGCTTATATTGGATTAGGTATAAATCTGGACTTAGTGTATGACATGCCCAAAATGCACTGCCACATATTTGGTTGTTTCTTTATACTTCTAATTTTTATGCTATTGTTTGTAAATGAAAAGCTAAGAAACGATATTTTTGGTATTGTTGTTTTCCAAGTTTATAAAAGTTCTAGGGCTGTGATTTCCACCTAGTTGGGTACCTAATGGATTGAGAGCTTTAGGGCATGTTTGGTTGGTCGAGATATAATATAGCAATCACACGCGATTACCCACTCTATCCCTCTCGGTAGCTTGAGTGATTTTTCCCTATTTGGTTGTCTCAAGTCCAAATGGGTATTTCACTAAACAAGTGATAGATGCTCAAGTCGGGCCTTACTATCTCTAGATTCAATCCTTTAATTGGGGCTATCAATTTCTTGATTTCACCCCAACTTCTTGTTAACCAAGTTTTCCTAGACTTAGTCTCTCTTTCTCAAGTAGAGACTAAGTCAATTAGGCATGAACTAATTCTTGCAACCATTAATTCTTAAATTCAAGCAAGAACTAGGCTAAATATCATACACACAATCATAAAAAAACCCTAAATAAATCACCCATTAGGCACCCATACTAGGGTTGGGTCACAACCCTAGCTAAGGGTTTGGCTACTCATAGGCAAAAATGAAGAAATTAAAGAAGAAACTAAGATTAAACTCATAATAGATGATTAAGGAAAGAAAAACTAATGTTAAAATGATAAACTAATACAAATTTACCCAAAATAGTAAAGGAAAAACGGCTATCTACTTTTAGGTGTTCAAACTTAACCTATATTTGACAAAAAGATCTATTTATACCCAGCTAAAATTATCAGACAACATTGCCACTACGAAGGTTCTACAGCCACACAATTCTGTGTATTGTCCACACTTTGAAGCTGACTTGACAGGATGGACTTCTTCGACCGCATAATTCTGGGTTGCGGCCGCACTTCTTCAGATTCTGCGGACCGCACATTTCTGAGTGCGGCTGCACTCTTGATCTTGAGCTGGAAAGGAGAGATTTCTATGGACCGCACATTTCTGAGTGCAGCCGCACTTTTGAACTCTGCGGCCGCACAATAATAGTGTGGTCCGCATTTCTTCAGGGACCCAAAACACCATCTCTATGAACCTCATCTTCTATGGCCGCACAATAATTGTGCTGTCCGCACTTTGCAAAGGAAATTTGTCAGTGGTTCTTCATTGTTTGCGGCCGCACACAGTTTATCCGCACTTTGCTCTTTTTTGCTTTGTTCCTTGTCCAATTTTACTCTTTCTTGAGTTGATTTTCATCTCATTGGCTCATTTCCCAATATTCCTGCAAGAAAGCACATTCCATTAGTTTTAAAAAATATCTTTAAGCATTTTTGAGATAAAACGAAAGTAAAAGAGTGCCAATAAGTGGTCAAAATCCCTACTTATCAATATCTGGCTCCCGAATCATCAACTGATGATAGCCTGAACGTAAGTCAATCTTGGAGAACACTCTGGCACCCTATAAGTGACCAAATAGGTCAACAATACGTGGAAATGGATACATGTTCTTCACTGTAACCTTGTTCCACTGGTGATAATCAATACACATACGCATAGAACCATTCTTCTTCTTCACAAACAAGACTGGAGCACCCTAAGGTGACACACTGTCCTGAATGAAGCCCTTATCAAGCAACTCCTGCAACTGCTCCTTTAAACCCTTCAACTAAGGTGGGGCCATACGATATGGAGGAATAAAGATGGGCTGAGTGGACGGTAACAAATCAATACCAAAAACGATATCCCTGTCAGGCGGCATGTCCGGAAGATCCATTGGGAACACATATGGATAATCCCTTACTACCGAGACTGACTCGATAGTAGGAGTATCAACACGGACACCTCTCACATAGGTTAGATACGAATCACACCTCTTCTCAACCATTTGTTGAGCTTTTAAAAAAGAAATAACTCAGCTAGAAGTATAATCTAAGGTACCTCTCAACATTTAACCGTGGTAATCCTGGCACAGCCAGCGTCACGGTCTTGGTGTGACAATCAAGAATAGAATGATAGGGTGAAAACCAGTCGATGCCCAAAATAATATCAAAGTCCACCATACGGAGCAACAATAGATTGGATCTGGTCTCAAACCCACTAAAAACAACCAAACACGATTAATACACATGGTCAAGAACAATAGAATCTCCCACAGGTGTAGACACATAGACAGGAGATCTCAAGGAATCATAGGATACACCAAAATACGGAGAAAAATAGATGACACATATGAATAAGTGGAGTCTGGATCGAATAAGACTGATGCATCTCTATGACAGACCGAAACAATACCTGTGATGATAGAGTAGGATGCAACTGCTTTCGTCCGAGCAGGAAGAGTATAATATCTGGCTTGGCCTCCCTCTCTAGGGCGACCTCTACCTGCCCTACCTCCACCTTGAGTTGGTTGTGTAAGTAGAGTGGTAGTTGGTGTTGTTACCATATCCTGAAGACCCGGTGGAGCACGCAGGCTTGTGTAGTCTGTGGAGGTGCACCCTCCTGAGTCTAGGGCAATCCATCACCATATGACGAGTGTCGCCACACTCAAAACAAGCTCTCGAAGGACATGGCTGTTATGGCTGGCTCGGGCCTGATCAACTGGACTGGCCGCTAAAAGCACCCCGTGCAGAAGGTGCACTAGACAATGGTGGTACATAATAGGGAGCCTGAGACCTCGAAGTGGACAGAATACCGTTGGCGGTTGGAAGTGATGAATGAACAAGGAGACTCACATGGCCCCTACCATGACGAGCTGCAGTTGGGGCACGAGTACCACTATATATGCTAGACTCTCGAGACCTCTTGGCATCCCTCTCCTCTCTCTCTCTCTCGAGTCAACATATCCTCCAGTCTCCTAGCAATCCCCACCACCTGCTGGATGCTATGTCTATCTCCAACTCTCGGGCCATGTTATCTGATACTAGGGTTGAGCCCCTCGATAAATCGACAGACTCTCTCTCTGACAGTAGCAACCAAGGCTAGTGCATGTCTATCCAAATCAATGAATAGAACTGCATACTCTGACATGGTCATGAAACCCTGGCGCAACTACTCAAAATATGCATGCCATGCATCTCTGAGACTCAGGGGAACATACTCCCTCAAGAACATATTTGAGAACTGAGTCCAAGTGAGTGAAACTACCTCGGCCGGACTACCCAACTCATATGCTCGCCACCACTAATAGGTCGCTCCCCTAAGCTGGAATGTAGTGAAAGAAACCCCAATAAACTCTGCAATACCCATATTAAAGAGGATACGGTGGCACTTCTCAAGAAAACCACGGGCATGCTCTGACGCCAAGCCGTTGAAAGTAGGAAGGTGGTACTTCTTATACCTCTCGATCCTGAGTTGCTCCTCCTCAGAAAATGCTGCCCTAACCTCGGGCTGGACTGGGGCTACTAGTTGTATTGGTATGACCTCTGGAACCTAGTCGACCTGAACCCACTACTCTGAGGTATGGGCAGTGAGAGTCTGTGCTCCTCCACCAGCCTGAGATGTGGCAGGAGCAAGTGGGATCAACCTTGCCTGAGCTAAAGTGCCGAACATGCTTAGAAACTGGGCGAGGGTATCCTGGAGGGCTGGTGCAGTAACATGCATCTCAGGTGCATGCGCTCCAACTGGAGCTACTGGTGGATCCTGTATAGTAGCTCGTGAAGGTGCTCTAGCTGCACCACGTAGACATCCTCGGCCTCTACCCCAACCCCGGCCTCTCACGACTCTAGAAGGGGGCGCGAGTGTCTGGTCATCTAATCTGGTTGTACGTGTCCTCACCATCTGTGGATAATAGAAAGATAGAAGTTTAGAGTCCTGATGTCAACAATTTCGCACGACAAGGAATCAAAGAAGTGAACTTTTCCTAACAGTTACATAGACTCCCGAAGATAAGTATAGACATTTCTGTACCGATCCGCGAGACTCTACTAAACCTGCTTGTGACTCATAACACCTATGAACCTAGAGCTCTGATACCAACTTGCCACGACCCAAATTTCCTTCCATCACCTAGTCCCTAAGACTAGGTAAGCCTAACGAATATGTGGAATAATTGAAATAATAACTTAAATCTCAAAAAATCAACAACTATATAAATGAAAACTGCCACTCAACATGTACAAATCCCAAAACCCGGTGAAATACAAGTCACAAGCTCTAGATACAATGTGGAACGCTCATATACATCAATGTCTATAAAGATATAAAGAAGTAAAAAAACAAAAAAAAATAGGATAGAAGGGGACTCTGAGGCCTGCAAACACGGGCATGTGTACCTTGAAGTCTCCAAAGCAGCAACACAACACACTAATACCGAGGCTGATAGGATGTACCTAGATCTATACAAAATATGTGCAGAAGCGTTGTATGAGTATACCACAACGATACCCAGTAAGTGTCAAGTCTAACCTCGGTAGAGTAGTGACGAGGTCAGGTCAGGGCCCTACTAGAGGTAATAAGAAATAAGGCAGAAGATATGACTATATAATAATGTCACGACCCAAAATCCAAACATGGTCGTGATGGCGCCTATCGTGTTACTAGGCAAGCCTATTTCAAAAATTACTACTAAATCCATTATATGAAATTAATAAAAAAATATCAACATTTAAATTTCTCATAAACTAAATCGAATCTAAGTATAATTAATATAAAAATACGGAAGCTAGCCCCAAACATCGGGGTGTCACTAAGTCATGAGCGGCTAAAACTATCAACTAAGATATATAAATTGTCTAAAAGAAGAAATAGATGATAAAAGGAGTAACAGGGTCCTGCGGACGCTAGCAGCTACCTTGCAGTCTCCACAGAAAGCCAGCCTGAACTCAATGATCGCCGCGCTCTAACTTACGTGGATTTGCACATAAAGTGCAGGGTGTAGTATGAGTACAACCGACTCAATAGTAAGAGAAATAACTAAGGAACTGAGTAGTAGTGACAAGCTAAGTAAAATAATCCAATTATTTATTTTCACAATTTAAAAATAACATGAATAAACAGGTAAATTCACATAACTTAGTAAATTATACAAAGAAATTTAACAGATAATACAGCAACAACAAAAGTGAATACGACCTCACAGCAGTGTCATTCCATTATTCATCACTCTCACTCAGCACTCAGCACTCAACACTCTGCGCTAAGCACGGACAGCTCACGTGCTACCATATCAATACCTGGATCCGCACGGACAACTCACGTGCTACACAGACAGCTCACTCTCTACAATATCAATTACCTGGATCCGCACGGACAGCTCACGTGCTACACGAAAAGCTCACACGGTATGATATTAATATCCTCACAACAAGGCCCTCGGCCCCACTCAGTCATGTACCTCTTCAGCCTCACAGTTCACAACAAATGAGGGGACACATCACATATCATGTATCACAGCATATCAGCAAAATAATAGAGACTGAGGTAAACATGAACCATAATTTCTACGACTGAGTACAAATAATATTAACATGAATAAAGCCTAAGAATGATCTCTAACATGAAGGCAGACAAGTTCAACAACAAGTAACTACGTAAACACGAATGATGTCCATGAGGCCTCACGAGACGGACCAAGTCTCAATCTCTCGGGGTATACGCCCATACGCCCGTCACCTAGCGTGGGTATCACCTCCAAACAGTCACATGATATAAAATTCTCCAGGTTTATACCCTTAAAGCCAGAGTTAAAAATATTACTTACCTTAACAGCGTAAAATCCTACTTCGGTATTTCCTCGTCTCTAGACTCGGTCTCCAAAATCTCAGAATCTAACCAAAACCAGGATACTACTATCAACATAGGCTAAGGAATCGAATTCCGCAATAAAAACTACATAATATGCCAAAAATTCGAAATCGGCCAAAACCCAGCCCCCAGGCCCACGTCTCGAATTCAATCAAAAATGTCAGAATCAAAACCCTCGTTCTCTCCCGAGTCTAACCATATAAAATTTATCAAAATCGGACTCCGTTTGGTCCTTGAAATCCCTACCTAAATCTCTCCAAAACTCAAGCCCTATCTCCCTCAACTTCACCTTGAAATCATCAATCGAATCCCAAAAACGAAGATTGATTCATGAAATATAACGAAAAACTAGTAGAGAACACTAACCCTAATCCATATGGTGAAAATCGCCTCAAAAATCGTCCAAATCCGAGCTCCTCAACTCAAAATATGACCGAAAAAACAAACCCTTGTTTTGTATATTTTTCTGCCAGCTATTCTGCCTCATTTCTCATGAAAAATGATACCAAAACTCATTTTTTTATGCCTCCAAAAGATTCCTTGGGAAATTCTATTTAAGTTAGACTTTTTAATCACTCAATTTGACCTTATAATGAAGGAGATATGTTGGTTTTAGTATTTGCAAATCGTGCAGATTTTAAATACGCAGTCAGTGGCAATTTCGTAATTAATCTGAAAAATTTGGCAACCTATTTTTTAGTAAAATGACCATAAAATCCTCATACGATGTCCAAATTTGACGATTATTTTTTATACGGGTCCATAACTACGATACGGATCTAATGCTTCAATCAAAACAGAAATCAGAGTTCATTTGCTCAATATGATATCATTTATGCTTGAAGAAACGGCGTCGAAACATAAGAAAAACGAGCACAACACAATCCAAACATATCCGAAACTCACCCGAGGCCCTCGGGACGTCAACCAATAATTCTAACAAGTCATATATCACTATCCAAACTTAGTCGAACCTCCGGAACACCCAAAACAACACCAAAACACCAAATCAACCTCGAATTCAAGCCTAAGAACTTCTAAATTTCCAACTTTCGCTAATTCAAGCATAATTCTACCACGGACCTCCAAATTACATTCCGGACACACTCCTAAGTGAAAAAATCACCCAACGAAGCTAACCGAATCATAAAAATCCAAATCCGGATTCGTTTACTCAAAAGTCAAAAACTTGGTCAAACCTTTCAAAATTAGAGCTTCTAGCTGAGACCATTCTCCCAAATCAATTTTGGATAACCTGAAATACCAAAAATGACAATTCACATAAGTTAAAACACATCATACGGAGCTACCCATACCCTTAAACAACCGAGCAAAGTGAAATTGATCAAAATGACTGATCGGGTCGTTACATTCTCCCCCTCTTAAACAAACGTTCGTCCTTGAACGAGTCTGAAAACAAAACATACCTGAAATCACAACATCTGCCCAACACAACCAAAAGTTGAAAATAAACCTCTTATCAAACAGAGCCTCATTCTAACACCTCAAGCAAATCCTTCTCGTCACATTCAAATCATATGAACTCATCTCGCGGTCACATCATACTCATCACGTATTCATCCAGTCACCATTTCTACTAATAGGGACACTGCCGAACATATAAGTCCACAAGCACACGCTCACACAATCAACACCTCAGTGCTCAATCTACACTCAAAAACTGGCATCAAGTCCTCCAGACCGGCCCAACATCAACACACAGAAATAACATCCCGCACCTCATCCAGGGAATCACAATCCGTCGATGCACAACTGATATCGAGCGCTCATGTGCGCATACGAATGCGTGGAAGGAATTCGAAGAGTTACACTTCAAGCTGAATCTATACCGCACGATAATAATTCAAGAAGGTGAATTTTCCTAAAGGTTCTGCAGCCTCTCGAAGATAAATACAGACGTCTCCGTACCGATCCGAAAGACTCTACTAAACCCGCTGATGACTCGTGAGACCTATGTAACCTAGGCTCTGATACCACCTTGTCACGACCCAAAATCTAAACATGGTCGTGATGGAGCCTATCGTGTTACTAGGCAAGACTATTTCAAAAATTACTACTAAATCCATTATATGAAATTAATAAAACAATATCAACATTTAAATATCTCATAAACTAAATCGAATCTAAGTATAATTAATATAAAAATACGAAAGCTATCCCCAAGCATCGGGGTGTCACCAAGTCATAAGCGTCTAAAACTATAAACTAAGGTATATAAACTGTCCAAAAGAAGAAATAGATGATAAAAGGAGTAACAAGGTCCTGCGGACGCTAGCAGCTACCTTGCAGTCTCCACAGATAGGTGGCCTGAACTCAACGATCGTCGCGCTCTAACTTACGTGGATCTGCACATAAAGTGCAGGGTGTAGTATGAGTACAACCGACTCAGTAGTAATAGAAATAACTAAGGAACTGAGCAGTAGTGACGAGCTAAGTAAAATAATCCAATTATTTATTTTCACAATAAATAACATAAATAAACAGGTAAATTCCCATAACTTAGTAAATGATACAAAGAAATTTAACAGATAATACGGCAACAACAAAAGTGAATACGACCTCACAGCAGTGTCATTCCATTATTCATCACTCTCACTCAGCACTCAACACTCTGCGCTAAGCACAGATAGCTCATGTGCTACCATATCAATACATGGATCCGCGCGGACAGCTCACACGCTACAAATATCAATTATCTGGATCCGCACGAACAGCTCACGTGCTACGCGGACAGCTCACGCTCTATAATATCAATTACCTGGATCCGCACGGACAGCTCACACGCTATGATATTAATATCCTCACAACAAGGTCCTCGGCCTCACTCAATCATGTACCTCTCCAGCCTCACAGTTCACAATAAATGAGGGGACACAGCCCACATCAAGTATCACAGCATATCAGCAAAATAATAGAGACTGAGGTAAACATGAACCATAATTTCTACGACTGAGTACAAATAATATTAACATGAATAAAGCCTAAGCATAATCTCTAACATGAAGGCAGACAAGTTCAACAACAAGTAACTACGTTAACACGAATGATGGCCATAAGGCCTCACAGGACGGACCAAGTCTCAATATCTCGGGGTATACGCCCACACGCCTGTCACCTAGCTTGGGTATCACCTCCAAACAGTCACATGATATAAAATTCTCTGGGTTTATACCCTCAAAGCCAGAGTTAAAAATATTACTTACCTTAACAGCGTAAAATCCTACTTCAGTATGCCCTCGTCTCTAGACTCGGTCTCCAAAAGCTCAGAATATAACCAAAACCAGAATACTACTATCAACATAGGCTAAGGAATCAAATTCTACAATAAAAACTACACAATATGCCAAAAGTCCGAAATCGGCCAAAACCCGGCCCCCAAGACCACGTCTCGAATTCAATCAAAAATAGCAGAATCAAAAACCTCATCCTATCCCGAGTCTAACCATATAAAATTTATCAAAATCGGACTCTGTTTGGTCCCTCAAATCCCTATCTAAATCTCTCCAAAACTCAAGCTCTAACTCCCTCAATTTTACTTTGAAATCATCAATCGAATCCCAAAAATGAAGATGGATTTGTGAAATATAACCAAAAACTAGTAGATAACACTTACCCCAATCTATATGGTGAAAATCGCCTCCAAAATCGCCCAAATCCGAGCTCCCCAACTCAAAATATGACCGAAAAAACAAACTCTTGTTTTGTATATTTTTCTGCCAGCTATTCTGCCTCTTTTCTCATGCCAATCAATCCTGAAACTCGCTTTTTATGCCTCCAATAGATTCCTTGTGAAATTCTAGTCAAGTTAGGCTTTTGAATCACTCAATTTGACCTTATAATGAAGGAGATATGTTGGTTTTAATATTTGCAAATCGTGCAGATTTTAAATACGCCGTCAGTGGCAATTTCATAATTAATCTGAAAAATCTGGCAACTAATTCTTAGTAAAATGACCATAAAATCCTCATACGATGTCCAAATTCGACGATTCTTTTTTATACGGGTCCTTAATTACGATACGAATCTAATACTTTAATAAAAACAGAAATCAGAGTTCATTTTCTCAATATGATATCATTTATGCTTGAAGAAATGGCATCGAAACATAAGAAAAACGAGCGCAACACAACCCAAACCTATCCGAAACTCAGCCGAGGCCCTCGTGACCTCAACCAATAATTCCAACAAGTCATATATCACTATCCGAACTTAGTCGAACCTCCGGAACACCCAAAACAACACCAAAACACCAAATCAACCTCGAATTCAAGCCTAAGAACTTCTAAGTTTCCAACTTTCGCTAATTCAAGCATAATTCTACCACGAACCTCCAAATTACATTCCGAACACACTCCTAAGTGAAAAAATCACCCAACGAAGCTAACCGAATCATAAAAATACAAATCCAAATTCGTTTACTCAAAAGTCAAAAACTTGGTCAAACCTTTCAAAATTAGAGCTTCTAGCTGAGACCATTCTCCCAAATCAATTCCGGATAACCTGAAATACCAAAACCGACGATTCACATGAGTTAAAATACATTATACGGAGCTACTCATGCCCTTATAAAACTGAGCAAAGTGAACTTGGTGAAAACTACTGGTTGGGTAGTTACAAATAAGAATGACAGGGAAGTGAAGCAATAAAGAATTTTACGGAAAGTAACAATACGGAATCAAGAAACAGAAATTACAACACAGAAGAATACAAGAAACTTACATATTAAAGGTAACAACAAACAACAGTACAACAGATAGAGAAAATCACAGGGGCACTCCGAGGAACCGCCTCGTAGTCCTAAATGTAAATAACTCACAATCTTTCCTTATATCACCACGGGAGCCTTTATATTTTGTGTTTGAAAATCATTTTCCCGAAATAGCATCTCGCGTTTTAGCCCACCTTATCACACCGCATGACTTCTAGTAGTTCCCATACTAGCCACATGTTTCAAGCCCACCTTATCTCACCACATGTGTATCAATAATCACAACGGCACAACAGAAATCTCGTGCTAACAATAACAACCGCACGGCAGAAACCTCGTGCAGCAATAATAACCGCAAGGCAAAAACCTCATGTAATAATAACAACAGCATGACATAAACCTCGTGCAACAACAAAATAACACCTCAACAAAAATCACGAGAACCAGAACATAACAACTGAAACAATGATATTTTAAGGATAACAATTTCAAGTAAAGAATCCCACAGTTAAATAATGAATACGGAATCAAGAAAAATAGGTAATTCAACTAAGCATGTAGTACAGGTTGTAAATAAGATATAAGACAAGAAGACACGTGAAACTAGGCTAAACATGATTACTATACAAGCTAAAGTAACTCAATTAAGGAATAAAAATGAAACTACTCAGCTAAAACTAGATTTTTCAATATTTAGCCCGTGTAAGCACTCGTCACCTTGCGTACACGGCCTTTACATATTTCAAATTATCATAACAGTATGAAATCCTAAGGGGGACGTCCCCCACACAAGGTTAGACAAGTCACTTACCTCAAACCACGCCAAATCAATCAATTAGAAGGCTTTTCCCTCGATTTTCCGACTCTGAACGGCTCAAATATAGGCAAAAGCAATTACATACCATAAATATAACTGTAGGAAACTAAAACTAAATAATAAATTAATGATTTTAGCAAAGAATTGGAAAATCTCCCCAAAAAGTCAAACCAGGCCCGCGACTCAGAACCCGGCCAAATTTATAAAATCCGAATGCACATTCAATATCGAGTCCAACCATACAAGAATTATTCGAATCCGGCCTCATTTAGCCTTTCAAAACCCAAAACTTGGTCTAAGAACTTCTACACTTTTTCCCAATTTTCCCCAAACCTCTAATTACATGATGAAATTAATGATAGATTAGTGGAATTTAATCAAAAACAAGAATCCTTACCCTCAACACTTCCTCTGAAAATCCCTCAAAATCTCGCCTCAATTCGATCTCTCAAAGTACAAATGTGAAATAAGATAATGAACCCTTGTTTTGAAATTTTAAGTTCCGATGCCCAGTAATTACATTACGGATCACGGAATATCCCTCGCAATTGCGAAGAAGAAAGCAAGGTTGCCCCTAAAATGGCCTTCGCGAACGCGGATAAATGAGTACCTAGACCTACGTGATCGCAAACGCACACACGTGATCGCGAAGCACAACTATGCGTGAACCTGTTGCACCTAATACCTCTACGTGAATGCGACCTACACCACGTGGTCGGGACTCTCTGGGAACCAACCTTTTGTGATCGAGTCCCTTTCTCTGCGAACACGTAGAGTAAAACACCAGTCCACATAAAACCCCTTTCGCGACCGCGGACCAAACCACGCGATCGCATTGAAGGAAACCAGACCTGAGAAAAATCAGCAACTTCAGTTATTCATCAATTATCTGAATTGCGCCGAACATGGTTTGTATCACACCATAGATCCTCGGGACCTCAACCAAATATACCAACAAGTCCTAAAACATTATACGAACTTATTCGAGGCCTTAAATCATATATGTAACGACCCGACCGGTCATTTTGAGCTCTAGCACGTCATTCAGAAGTTTGGGGTCATAAGCAGCTCCATTTCAGGTATTATGACTTGTAGGCATGGTCGGAACTGAATTTCGGGAAGCTTAAAGTTGATTTGGAAAGAAAATTTTCATTTCAGAAGCCTTAAGTTGGAGAAATGGACTAAGATTGTAATTTTGAGTAAACGAACTCCGAATCAGGATTTGAAGGTTCCTGCAGGTTCGTATGATGATTTCAGACTTGGGCGTATGTCCGGATCGGGCTTTGGATAACCCGGGAGCGTTTCGATGCATATTGTGAAAGTTAGTATTTTGAAGAAAAATTTCCTAAGTTTGGCTTGAAGTGCATTTCAGTGATATTGATGTACGTTTGGGATTCCGAGTCTGGGAATAGCTTCGTATGGTGATTCTGGAGTTGGGAGCGCGATCGGAAGTGAATTCTGATGTCCGGAGGTTATTTTGAAATCATTTGGCTAAAGATAGGAATTTGAAGGTTTTTGAGAAATCCGACCGGAAGTGAAAATTTTGATATCGGGGTCGGAATGCGATTCCGGAAGTTGGATCAGGTCCGTAATGTCGAATATGACTTGTGCGCAAAATTTGAGGTCAATCGGACGTGATTTGATAGGTTTCGGCATCGGATGTAGAAGTTGGAAATTTCTAAGTTCATAAAGTTGGGATTTGGGTATGATTCTTGGTTTCGATGTTGTTTGATGTGATCTGAGGCCTCAAGCAAGTCCTCATTATGTTTTGGAACAGGTTGGTATAATTGGACGGGGTCCCGGGGGCCTCGGGTGGATTCCGGGTGGTTAACAGATCAATATTTGAAGTTGAGAAAAGCTGAAGTCGCTGGTGTCTGGTGCGACCGCACCTGCGAGGCTTTGGCCGCAGGTGCGGACAATGGGGCGCAGGTGCGATTTTGGGTTGGAGCTGAGGAAACCGTAGGTGCGGGATATTGGTCGCACCTCCGGGAGCGTAGGTGCGGAAATGAGGCTGGGCAGAATGTTTTAAAACCGAGATTGTTGGCCATTTCTCTCATTTTTCTCATGGCTTAGGCGATTTTAGGAGGGCTTCAAGAGGGGAAATTCATCATCAATTTCAAGGTAAGTAATTTATTCATGTTTTTAAGTTAAATACAAGTTATATGCATGGGATTATACATGAGGACTTGTAGGAAAGTTTAGGAAAAATCTTAAAGAACCTAGAATTTTTGTTTGGATTTTAACCACGAAATTGAGCATGAAATTTTGAGTAAATTGTATACTTGAGCTAATAAGGCTATGGGTAAAATATATCTCCGAGAAATTTTGGATTCCGGGCACATGGGCCTGAGGGCATTTTGGTCAATTCACCGAGCGGAGTTGGGAAAGTATATAATTTGAATTTGTTGCAAGTATTAGGATGAATTTTCATTGCTTTGCTCGTTATTTGGTAGTTTTGGGGCGTTGTGCATCCATTGGAGTCGTCGGAAGGGCTTGGAAGCCGGTTATGAGACTTCGGAGCGAGGTAAGTCTCCTTTCTAACTTTGTGAGCGGGAATTTTCCCCCTAGGTGAACTAATTAAGTATGTGTTACTGTCTGCGGGGCCTACGTATGCACGAGGTGACGGGAGTCCGTGTGTAGCTACTATTATGCCATGTCCGGGTAGTCTAGGACCCACTAGCATGCCTTATGTGTTGTACCTGTGATCCTGCATGTATTACTTGACTGCTAATATAATCGAAATTGTAATTTAATCTAAAGAAGACTAGAGTTCATCTTCTTAATCAGCTGGAAAGAGAATTTTTTTCCTCCGTGGATAATTGCATACCTGATAAGGTGATATTATTGAATATGATTAAACTTGGAAAATGAATTTCGAGGAAGGATTTAAATACTATTTTGTGGTTTTTAAAAGAGAAATCTGTCATTTACTTGAGTATTTGTTTTCCTGGCGTATTCGGGGTGGACTGTTGATTGTGCATGAATGCATGTGACCGCTTCGCAATTTGCATTCTGCGAGCGGAGTGTTATTTCCCCCCACTCTCATGGGAGTGGGCCGTACGCCACGGCGCAAAGATGCACTTATGGTTCAGGCCATTCGACCCTCGGCAGTGCATAGATATGATTATTTTATTGGAAGATGCACTTATGTTTCGGGCCATTCGACCCTCGGCAGTGCATAGGCATGATTATTTTATTGAGAGGTGCACTTATGGTACGGGCTGTTCGATCCCCGGCAGTGCACAGAGATGGTTATTATGACGGCTCTAGCCGATTGTCCTTATCATGTATGCGCATGCTAAATTATTAAATATTTTTCATGGTTTTTTTTGAAGTGATAAGATATTTGGGGGAAAACAAAGAGGAAATTGTTTATTTAAGATATTTGAGGAAAAATGAGGAAGTGGTAATTGTTTGTTTACTTCCAGTAATTACTTGGATTTCAGTGCTTTATATATTTGCTGCTTTACTATCTTTACATGCCTACCATGTTCATCATATGTTGTTAATTAATTTGTTGGACCTTAGTGAGTGTCTAATTCGACCTCTCGTCGCTACCCCTCTGAGGTTAGGCGGGCGACTTACTGAGTACACGTTATTTTTGTACTCATGCTACATTTGTTGTGCACTTTTATTGCACAGGTACTTTCATAGCAATATGGCGGATTTGGAGACTTAGGCGAGTTGCATCATCTGGAGGCGATCCGCAACTGACAGAGTCTCCCTCGTACTGTATTTATTTTCATTTTAAATTTCCTTGTCCAATTTGTATTTCGGACAAGCTTTGTGGTAATTGTATAAATTCTAAGAAATTGCTCATGTACTTGTGACACCGGGTTCTGGGATGTGTTTGGGATATATTTTCTAAAATAGAATATTTAAACCATCATATTTTCTTAATGGATTTTGTTTAGTCATTTCGTAATAAGTCAAAGATAATGATTTCAAAAATGTTAAAATAGGAATTTATTTCAACTAATTAATGATTGGCTTGCCTGGCGGTGGTGTCCGGCGCCATCATGACCCTAATAGGTTTTGGGTCGTGACAATATCCAACAATATCAAAAACATGAATCGCACCCCAATTCGATCCTAAGAACTTATGAACTTCTGAATTTTTGGAACCGGCACCGATTCATACCAAAACAACTCTGATTGACACCAAATTTTGCACACAAGTCATAATTGATACTACATACCTATTTCAATCTCCAGAATCAGGATCCGACCCCGATATCAAAAAGTCCACTCCCGGTCAAAATTCTCAAAATCTTCCAACTTTCGCCAATTTATGCCGAAATAACCTATGGACCTCCGAATCAACATCCAGATATGCTACTAAGACCAAAATCAGCTTACAGATCTATTGGAACCATCAAAACTCTATTCAGAAGTCGTCTTTACACAAGTCAAATTACGGTCAACTCCTACGACTTAAACTTCCAATATAGGGACTATGTGTCCCATTCCATTCTTGAACTCTCCCGGACTTGACACCAAGCTCCCGGAAAGTCAAGAAACCACAAAATAAAATAGAGTGAGAAATAAATAGGGTATCGGGGATCATAGTCTCAAAACCACCAGTCGGGTCGTTACACGTAAACTTTGGTCTAAGTAGGGGCATGCGTCGATCGGTGCGGTTTACAAGAAATTCGGTTCGGTTTTTTAGGTGTTCGATTATTGATTTGGTGCAGCAACAACCAAACCAATATAACTTTGGTTGGTTCGGTGTTTGAAATAACGGTTTGGTTGGTTTTCGGTTTTTGTTCAGTCGATTATTTTCCTAGTTTATCAACATTAAGCATAGATTAATTACCATGTCATGGGCAATCTTCTTTATATTTTGAAATTTGAATCACCTTTGTAAAAAAATTGGCTCCAGCCACTGTTTCTAACATTGTATTTTATGACCCAACAAACCTTTTTACAAAGTCATTTTGGATTGAAACTAACTTAACAAAAAAATAGCTAATGTATTTGCCTCTGAAATTTGAAGTTTCACTCAAGACAAACATTAAGGAGCGACTGCACTATTTTCTTAAGGATGTGCACCTTTAGCGAACTGAAAGATTAGGGACGTGCACCTTCACTCCCTCAGTGGAATTGCAATCTCCAGACAACACTAGTAAGTAGTAAGCAAAAGGCCAAAAATCATCTTACTACAAAGAAAACAAAAAGCAAAAAAAAAACACAATATGTGACTACTGCTTCCATTTGGACATTGGGGACAAACATTTGATCAACAATAGCTGGGCAGAAGCATTTTCATCCATCAAAGTTCTAACACAATATATGGAAACTTAAACACATAATAGTGACTATCACAAAAGCCATAATAAGTCTAACAAAATAGTGACTATCACAAAAGCCACAAAATAAGTTTGGTAAAAGATCACCAAATAACACCAAGTGCCATAACCATATTTAAATAGTTAAATATGAATCTCCAACCTTGGATAAGGAGGGAACACTTCTTCTCAATATGTTTCATTAAAGCAAAAGTTCCATAAACCTTCAGATTAAAATTATAAACTCCACCATAATGAACGCACTTAGCTTTGCGCCCGTTATTTTCTTCAACAAACTCAAAATGTTCCCAAATAGACGATCTAGATTTAGGACTGCGAAGCATGGTTGAACTTACAAATTAAAAAAAATCACAAGGTAAATACAATCTTTTTAACTAATAAATAACAAAAAGATATCACAAAACAAGCAAATCTTTAAAGTTACCACTTAATTAAGTGGCATCCCTTTCAACAATGCAAGTTTCTCTTCCACTATTTGCTATATCTAAAGATTATTTGACAAAGTGTGTCATATAACATAACTAAATTATTTTGCTAAAAATCGCATTAAACACAAAAATCTTACCAAGTTCAAATTGTTCAAGAAACTCCAAATCTTCTTCAATAATAATAGGAGTACCCTCGAGTCTCACCAAACTTGAAAATAAACAAGACTTTTCACCAACCAAGGAGTCAATGAACTCCTAAATGAATCAGGAATGCGGCCACCGGTGCTAAATGCACATTTCGATGCCACACTAGAAATTGAAATGGCCAATACATCACGAGCTAGCTCAAAATGAACATGGAATCTCTGGTGCATTAATTTTCCACCAATCTAAGATTTTAAAGTCCTCATAATTAGACACAGACTCTTGTTCTTCACTAATATATCTTTCCAACTCCGATTTAGCACACGCACTTCCAGAGTCTTCCTTTTGTATCTTTAATTGAAGCTTTGTTCTCATACTCACACTCCCACTAGATGTATCTGATGTGTGATTAGATGAAGTATATGTAAATGAAGATGATTGAATATGATATACTCTTGAATATTTTTTTCTCCAAACAAAGAAGTCATATAAGCCTCCACTTGAGCAATTATTTTATTTCCTTCTTCATCCCCAAACATTTCCTCAAGTGCAAAATCAACTTACTTTAATTTGTTACGGGGATCTAATACAGATGCAATAAATATCATTTTATTAATCTTTTCAGGTTCATCCCAATATTTCTTAAACGTTTCTTCCATCCTCTCTGCCATCTTACTCAAACTAGTATCTTCACTAGCCAAACAAACTTTCAAATGATCATCAAGTTCACATATATCCTCAAAATGACAATTAGAAGTGACATAACGTGAACCTGAAACTTTGTCGGTGAGCTCATGAAATCTTTCAAGAAACTTTATCACATTTATCACATTCACCCAATCATCACATTCGAATTGACCTACTATCTTCTTATCTTTACAAATATGAGAACAAAGATAAGTAGAAAATCCATCATCAAAAAGATAAAACTTATCAAAGGCCTTCTCAAAATTTGCGTCGAATCCAACATCAAATAGGTGGAATTCCATCTAGTACAAACATCTATACACAATGTTTTGGTACATTCTACCTCTTGATGCGCACAACACTACTTAAACTTCAAGGTCCTTTGAGGTGATTGTCGCGCCCCCTTTTTCCCTCGCGGAGATCGGGTTTATGACATTAGTTGAGACAACTCGTTCCTTTTGGGAAAGGGATTTTCATATTTTTAGAAGAGTCGTCACCGAACGATTTTAACAGTGCGTTAGGGCACCTAAGGGGTTCAGTTACAACTACATTACTAACCAGAGATTGGGTAAGGGGTTGAAATTATCCTAAGGGGAAGGTGTTAGGCACCCCTCAGGATCCACAAATGTGGTTCCCGGCCAAATGGTTTCGTGAATTTGTACAATTAGAAAATAACAAGTAAAGTCTCAAATAAGAGGGGATTTAAGTCTTAAGCATGCAGATGTTAAAAAAAATAAAGAATATTAGCTTTCGAATAGGATTACAAGCTAAGCATATAAAAGGTGTCATAGGTTTATAATAATATGGATCACATCAATGCAATACTCGGTAATCACTCCTCGAAGAGGGCCTACACGTGGCATCAGCGCACCGATCATCATATCCATATTCTACCCTTCCCACCCCGTAAGGTTATTAAAAACGAGTGTTGGTCTCGACCTCTAGGCAGACCCTCAGGTTTCAAAGGTAAAATTTAGGGCGACAGATAACAAAACAAGTAGGACTGCAGATAAAGGAAAGCATAGAAAGCAGATAAAGGCTCAAGTATTCCTCTACACACAATACACATAAACAGCATGTCTTATACGCAATTAAGGTCCATATTAATTCAAAATCCTAAAGCATGGTATATAGGTGATAACACAAAGACATATTATTGCATAACTCAGAGAGGAAGTCTTAATCAGGCTTGCCTACTGGTTTTAAGCATGCTGACAATTAAACATGATCACAAAGACAGTTCTGTTTTATTTTTTTCTAAGTTAATTACCTAAGGCTTGCCTAGGTGTAGGATAACATGCAACAGTTATTCAGATTCTAGATTATTTATAGCTAATAACATGCAATTCTAGGTGTTGAAGATGTGCAAGGACTAATTAACAGTTGCTTAGAACAGGGGATTGTTCTGCATTTAGACTAAATGCAGTTAAATAGATATGATCCTATAGCATGATATCTAATGTAGCATGATTCATAATAACTTAAACAGGATTACTAAATGCACATAGAATCACAGCATTATGCACAGTTTCAGGAATAGCATAAGTGACAGATTTTTAATGGTTGTTTACCTAGAACAGGATCTCTACGTGTATAGCATGATGAGACATGATTGCAGTTAATTTATCCTAACACAGTACTTCTAGTGAAGTTTCAGAACATGGGCAGAATCATGCAATAACAACTTATTTTATTGTAATTATGTATCCTATAGGCAGGATTTCTAAGCGTAGCTGAGATGTTGAATTCACATAAATCCTAAGTAGCATGATATCTAATGCATGGTATGGTGTACCTAAACATGGTTGTTATTGCGCATAGAGAGGAAATAAACCTAGAAACATGTTCTCTACCCTTAATTATACTACATCATGCATATCACCCACCCATTTCACTATTCGACCCCAAAGTTGTTTAAAATAAATTATTACAGGCCATTGAATACGAATTACACAATTGAAGTAGAAGGAAAATAAGAAGTTAACTATAGGGAGTCTACATAATAGGATCAAGTCTCCAAGTCTTCAATTCCAGGTATTATTTCACAACCTTCTCATAATCCGGGTGTGTCAAAGTTCCCTAAGGACCTCAAGGGCTCCCGGGCAGTGCTCACACCCAAATTTCATAGCCCAAAATAGAGTAAGTGCATTGTGGAATGGCCAGCCTCTGTGTGTCAAAGTTCAGAGGGAGCTCAAGGGTTCCCAAGGCAATGCTCACACAGAAGGGGCAGAACCTAGACTTCTAAGAGTATATGTAAGAGTGCTTTTTATTTTTTAAAAAGGTTTAAGTAAGAAAACAGTTTTGAGAAAGGTAAGTAAGAAAACAGTTTTGAAAAGGGAAACTTGATTGGAACAGAAGTTCAACATCACACAAGACCAGGGATGGTCCAATAATTTGATGGACAAATATAGAGCATGTAAGGGCAAACAGATAGCAGGCAGAAACGCACATAGGCATGCAATCAGAAACTCTTAAAGGTTCAGAGGATCAGGGGTACAGTAAAGTACTGGATTAGATTAACATATCAACACTAAACAACTAAGACCATGATCATTAATGTACCAATCATAGTCATGGGGATTCACATAAGAAACCGGTGTTAAGTATACAAAAACATGTNGAAAAAATGCTTGAGAATTTAACAACAATAAACGTTTGATCAAGAGTTGAAATTTTTTTTGAATAAATTTCAATACAATTCTAACCTCTTTATATAGGAAATGGCTGGCCGGAGAATTTTTTTTTTAATGTATAGCGCCAAAGCAGTGGGAACTATACACTTTTTGAATTATTGAAGGCATATTATTGGTGGGCCCAGGAAGCAGGTATAGCGCCACAATGCCCGCGCTATACAAATGTCAGATTTTTATATGTATAACGCCACAGTATGTGGCGCTATACATTAACAGCACAGTTACCGTTAACGTATAGCGCCACATACTGTGGCGTTATATATAGTTTCGTTCTCTTTTTTTTAGACCTATTTTGGTCTACAGAGTCCAAAAGAACCACATTTTGGTTCCGGACTCTGATTTTAACTCCAAAAACATCCATGCTTTTGGAGAGATGGATATTATTCCTAGTTCCTACTATCAATGTAAGAAATTCTTCATCAGACTATCCTGCAACTTTTACTAGCTATTCTACATCATCCATTTATTACCATCAGAAAGCAAAAAGGGAAAGCAAAAGATGATACATGATCACATAGTTTCTAGAGACACTGACAACAGCATCTTTAACGATGATATGTCCTTGGATTTCAAATTTCAACCCCAGCAATCTAGAGCAACAAACAGATATTAGCTCTGTAATTATCACATATCAATAGATCACTATTGGAACAAACATTAGCTCTTCGAGTTGAAGTTGTATAAAATATAACTAGTCGGGTCCTAAGCTTTGTCATCTCCATCAACTTCAGAACTAACTTTTTGATCAGCAATTTTGACACTTTCCGGTGCCATGACACGTCCTGTCATTGGATGAACTGGACGAGTGTCCCGTGGACCGCCTTTTTGTCCCATAGCTAGCATAGGAGGAGGAGGTAATACACCTGCTCGGAAAAGAAGACGTTCAACCGGTTCTGACGGTTGTGCACCAACGGATAACCAATATTTCACCCTGTCAAAATTAAGACCCATCCTTTTGCCACCATCTTGACCTGGAAGAGGATTGTAGTAACCGAGGACTTCCAAGTGTTTGCCATCTCGGGGAGATCTACTATATGCCGCCATTACTCTGTAAAAAGGTTTGGTTTTGCATCCAAACCTCGACAACCGCAATCTTACCACCATTTTTCTCTTCTTCGCTCCAAATCTTTGCTCTGTGAATGGAGTTCAGGATCCTAGATACATGTTGAATAATAAGTAAAAGCAAATTAGAAACACATTGAATTACAACAGTAATAGAAACATGTTGGTTTGAGAACTGAAATATGAATTAGAACATATCAGTGAAGTGAAGAAAGCAGTAACACAAACAGGAAGTAGGAGATGCACAATAGTTAGCCTTGGCTTGCAGCCGGCTAACTTAGAATAGCAGTACTTAGTACAGAAGAGAGGAAGAGTAGAGAGTTTCTTTTTGTTGTGAGAGAGAGAGAGAGAGAGTTGAACAGATTAGTTCGTGGTTCTTAAAAAATAAGAGGTCGGGGTATATATAGCTTTTAAAATAGTAGTAAATAAGGTGCAAATCAAAGTAAGGCAGCAATTAAAAGAATCAGAATCAATCAGTTTAAGTACTTCGTATAATTAAGGGGTTAACTTTCAAACGGTAAGAACAAGTAACCAATAAGGAAGCAAATCAACATATGATTGGAACATAACAAATAAGGAAATACTTCAAAATAGTGTAAGTATAGAGCTGGTAATTAGGCTAGGTTCATAGAGTCCTAATTAAGGAAACAAATGTTGAGAATCAGTTGACAGCATAATTAACCCAAAATAAGGCAAGAGAATATTTTAAAGATTGAAATCAGTCGAGAATAGAGGGTACCAATCACAAGGAATCAGGGATTCCGTTAGAAGGCAATATTAACAAAAGGAAAGTACTGCAACTGAACAGAGCAAACATAGCATAAGCAAGAATAGGCAAAGTAGCGTAAGAGAATCACATAAATCAGGGATTTAAGTTAGAACATAGTAAAATGATTAAAGGAATTAACGGAGTAAACATGATACGAGTAGAGGACACAAAAATCATAAACCCTAATGAACAAAATATGGTAAAGTCACAGAAAAGCTCATAACATTTGTGGAAAACATGTACACATACAGATTAAACGAACAAAATCATCAAAACAGATTCAGAATCCTAAAATTAAGGCAAAGCCACTTAGAGTTTCCAACATAGTAAGCCAGATGAGGAAAAACACAAATAAATCGTGCAAACATAGTAGAAATTATAGAATAATGCTTAAAATCAGAAAGAAAATCATTCTTTTTTTCAGAAAGGTGTTAAGAAACCCTAGCTTGAAGATTAAGAGTCATTTTTTTAAGAAAACTCAGAATCTTTAAGGAAAATAGCAAAAATAACTCAGAATACATCCAGATATGTCATAGATCTATGAAATCGAGAGCCAACAGTTAGGGTTTTAGTGAGATAACCCAAAAAGAGAGAAAATCGGCTCAGAATCTATTGGTTTTGGCCGGAGATGGGAAGATCTTTCTCGGACGGGCCAAGGGTGGCCTGAGAAGGCATGAACAGTCATGGGGTGAGGTGAACCGCTTCAGAATCTCCTAAGGACCTCCGGACAGTGATACCCAGTGTAGGAGGGAGCCATGAAGATAAGAGGAGTGAGGACCCATGGTTTCCGGCAAGAGAGGTAGCCGGAGAAGACGAGCCATCTTCATCGGAGAAGAAGAGACTGGAAGTCTCTAGAATAGACTAGAAAGAGAGAGGGAGTTAGAGAGATGAGGGACCGGTGAGAATAAGAGGGGAAGGGAGTAGGTCGTTAGGGTTTAATTAAGGTAATAGAAATCTGGGTCGTTGATCTAATTTGATCAACGGCTCAGATTGGTTTGGGGTTGGGCCGGGTAGGATATGGTACTGGGCTTGGGGGTCTGGGCTAGTTTAATTGGGTGGGTTTGGGTTTAATTGGGGGCTAGAATTTAAATAAAATGTGGCTAGCTTTTAAATACTCGATTAAAATGTTAATGCTCAATTAAAATAAATTAAAATAACTAATAATCAGAAGAATGAAATTGGTGATTAAGAAATAAAATAAAGATGGTTAATCAGTATTTAAAAATATAAATGACCAATTATTGGATAGAAATAGCATAAAATATATGGTTTGGCTATAATTGCAAAATTATTGGAATTATAGCCAAAGGGTGCCAAATTGACAGATTGTGAGATAATTTGATCTTAACAAGGCCAAAAAATAATGTATTAAGTCAAGAGATGTCTTTGAAATTATTTGTAATGCAATTTACAATTATTTATTAGAGATAAAAAATACTGGATAAATTAGAAATAAATTTATAAAAATATGAGAAAATTATGGAAAAATACCAATTGTTATGGAACTTGATTTTGAAGGTATATATGCAAGTTTAAAAAAATAGTTTGAGGAAAAATTGGGTATCAACAGCTACCCCTCTTTACCCGGAAAGGATGGAAGAGTTTTAGGGTAAAGACATGATGGCCAATTTGACCGAGTGGAAATAGCTTGAAAGGTTCGGGCCGCACCCTGGTTTCTGAGCTGCCTACATATCCCTGGTTTTACAGGAATCAGGCCGTATGTAGTTCAGGAGCCATCGGCGAAGTATACCGATGAAATTTTATAAGGATGGACGCAAAGTGCAAGGTTGGGTGAACAAGCGGCTTACGGGGTAGTTAGGAGAACTGGGGCGGGACCGCGCCTGCCATGATGGTTTTTGCTTGCTGGGTTACCTGCAAATGAGTAATACAAACATATCGTGCGTAATTTAAACATGATGCAAATCCCGTTGGACTATGAATGTTGTCTTTGGACGGTTAATGATGACGTCTTTATACCATGATGTCCTGGGCCATGAATTTCTTGATGCAGGATTCGCAGGCCAGGAAATGATGTTCTCGAGCCATGAAGATGATGCCTCCGAACCATGATGCCTTTGAATAATGATATGCAAACTGATAAAAAAGATCCTCAGGCCATGACATGGTGTTCTCGGGCCATGAAGATGGTGCCTCCGAATGATGACGCCTTTGGATAAGTTGGTGATATTTCAGCCCATGAAGATGCAATAGTATGATGCTGACAAGGCAGAGTTCAGTCTTGCTAATTAAAGGGGAAGATCTTAGCCCAAAAGGAAAGCGCAGTAAATAATGCTAGAGGCATTGGTTGCTTTTGAGAAGTAAATGGAGGTAGAGTTTAACCTCGGAAGGCAGAAAGGTAGCCTTATGCAATATGCGAATGCAGATGGAGACAGCGTTTAGTCTCGGAAGGCACAATGGTAGCCTTATGCAATATGCGAATGTAGATGCAGGTAGAGCTTAACCTCGGAAGGCAGAATGGTAGCCTTATGCAATATGCGAACGCAGATGGAGGTAGAGCTTAACCTCGGAAGGCATAATGGTAGACTTATGCAAGATGCGAATGCAGATGGAGGTAGCATTTAACCTCAGAAGGCAGAATGGTAGCCTTATGCAATATACGAATGCAGATGGAGACAGCGGTTAGTCTCGGAAGGCAGAATGGTAGCCTTATGCAAGATGTGAATGCAGATGGAGACATCGTTTAGTCTCGGAAGGCAGAATGGTAGTCTTATGCAAGATGCGAATGCAGATGGAGACAGCGTTTAGTCTCGGAAAGTAGAAAGGTAGCCTTATGCAAGATGCGAATGCAGATGGAGGTAGAGCTTAACCTCGGAAGGCAAAATGGTAGCCTTATGCAAGATCAAAGGAAGGACCACAGAAATTCTTAGATGGTGTTAAATTGCGGTAGAGCATTGCGATAATGAAGCATCATTTGTGCTGATAATAAATGTTGGCATGTGCGACGGTTTTGAGGAACGATGTTTGTCCTTTGAGCAGATAATATGTTTTGGGGCTTTTGCAATTTTTGTGCCTGCATCCAAAGAAAGATCGTGAGTTTTGTAAAGGGGGAAGGTTAGTTCGCATTCCCGCTGGCTCTGCCTGGCTCGTTTGCTTGATCATGATGATACTGTCTGTGTCATAGGGGTAGCGTCCGCTAAACAAGTTGCTTCAGAAAAATAAGTATGCATGATTTTGTAAGATACAATATATAATTTAAAATAGTTTTTAGTATGAATCGACGACATGACACGGCTTGAGACATTGCTACCTCTTCTGCTGCGGAATTTTGAGGGTCCTCCTCAAAATTCTGCCCCAGTTTATTGGGTGGATGCCTCTAACTGCTGCTCGCGCGGAAATTGGCTGAACTTGATTCAGAATTTTGAGGGTCCCCCAGTTGGTTGGGTGAATGCTTGTGGACTTCTACTCGCTTCGGAATTTTGAGGGTCCTCCTCAAAATTCTGCCCCAGTTTCCAATTGCGGGAAAAAATATATTTTTATTGAATTGTGACCAAACCCATAGTGCTGCCTACGTATCCCCTCTTAAATGGTAATCAGGTTAGGCGTAGTTCAATTTACATCATTGAGAAAGCATAAAGATTACACATAGTAGCGTTTGACTGTATGTGAATTGATCGGTTTCGGCCAAACTTCTCCGTCCATTTCTGCAAGTATGAGTGCTCCTCCTGTCAGCACTCTATGAACCATGTACGGACCTTTCCAGTTGGGAGAGAACTTCCCCTTGGCTTCATCTTGATTCGGAAGGATTTTCTTTAACACCAGTTGTAACGACCCGACCGGACGTTTTGCGTTATTAGACCCCGTTCCCCTAAATGAAACTTCTTATAAGCGGCTTATTATGATTTATGACTTTCGGGGGCGGGTGGTCCGGGTTTCGAAAATGTTTAGAGTGCTATAGGAACACTTGGTTCCTTAAGGTTGGCCTTTAAGGCCAAGTGTGACTTCGGTCAACAATTTTAGTAAACGACCTTGGAATCAAATTTTGACGGTTCCAGTAGCTTCGTATGATGATTTCGGACTTGGTCGTATGTTTGGAATGGGTTTTGGATGACCCGGGAGCGTTTCGGCGCCCAATATTGAAATAAGAAGTTCCTTAAGTTCCTATTGTGGTTTGGGACGTGTTTTTATGTTATCGAGGTCCGAACGGAATTTCGAGACCAGGAATAGTTCTGTTATGTCATTTATGACTTGCCTGCGAAATTTGGTGTCATTCCGAGTAGTATAGGTCGGTTCGGCGCGTAGTTAGCGAAGTCAAGAAAACTTAAAGTTCCTAAGTTTGGTTCTAGGGGTTTTGAGGTGTGATTTTGAGTTTTAGCGTTGTTTTGGGTGTTTCGAAGGCTCGAGTGAGTCCGTATCATGATTTGGGACTTGTTTATATATTTGGACGGGGGCTCGGGTGGGCCCAAGTGCCTCTCGGACATCACCAAGGCCAAAAACCAGCTGAAATAGCTGCTGGTGCACCTGTTCTAGTGTGATCCGCAGGTGCGGTTGCCCAGTCACAGGTGCTGGACCGCTCCTATGGGCCCAGCATCATAGGTGTGACCCCCAGCGGGCAGTCCATTTCTCGCAGTTGCGGACAAGGTTCCGCAGGAGCGGAGCCGCAGGTGCGGTCTCCCCTCCGCAGGTGCGAGCCCAGGCTTCCTTGTCCATTTTCGCAGGTGCGAGCCTTTGCTCTCAAGTGCTAGACCGCATGTGCAGAAACACTGTCAGACAGTTTGTTTCTTAAATACGAGATTCTTCTTTATTTATTCATTTCTTCCTCCATTAGAACACCTTGAGAGCTTGGGAAAAGAGCTCAACGACCCAACCACTGAAAGGTAAGTAGATTCTATCCTAGAGTTAGTTAATGCATGAGTTCTTAGTGGAATTTAACTACTTGATTAGTGAAAATTTAGGAATTTGGGTAGTGACCTAGGGCCTACGAGAATTTAGAAAATTACCCGTCAATTAGCTATGAAATCAAGTAAAAATCATGTATTAATGATCTTTAGGCTATGGGTGAGTGTTTTCTTCGAGAATTTTTGGAATCCGAGCATGCGGGCCCAGGGTTAGATTTTAGGATTTCTTCAACAATGGTGAATTTGGCGTAATAGGATAATTCCATGTTTTGAATATGAATTGATATATTTGTATAACATTTGGCTAGTTTCGAGTCTGTGGGTGTCGAGTTCGGAGTTTCGGGTGCATTTTTGACCCGGGGAGTAGGTGCGACGCTAGGTGAGTCTCTTTTATAACCTTGTAAGGGGGAACTGTCCCCCTAGGTGATTTAAATGCTATATGTGATAATTGTGGGGGCTACGTACGTATAAAGTGACGAGAGTCCGTATGTAGCGGCTATTACTATTATGTCCGGGTAGTTAGGCCCACATCATGCCTTGTGTTTTACTTGATATGAACTATATGCTTAATAAATTCAATGTTACATGTTGCTTACTTCCCTGAGGTCATGGAATTTGAGAAACTTGTAAGGAATTGTTCACTGAATAGTAATTTAAAAAGGAATAATGTGTGTGCATGTGACCGCTTTGCAATTTACATTTCGCGAGTGGAGTATGATTTTCCCCCACTCTTATGGGAACGGGCCGTACGCCACGACGGATTGAGAGATGCACTTTTGGTTTGGGTCATTCGATCCTCACCAGTGCATAGAGAGGATTGAGAGAATGCACTTTTGGTACGGGCCGTTCGATCCTCGGCAGTGCATAGATGTGAGTACTTTGTGGAGAGGTGCACTTATGGTTCGGGCCGTTCGACCCTCGGCAGTGCATGGACATGACTATCTTATGACTCCGGCCAATTTTCCTTACCCTGAATGCGCATGATTTATTTGTTACTAAATTCATGGATATTGATTTGACAGATATTTGGGGGAAAGTGAAGTAGTAATTGTTTTATTCATTCCCAGTACTTCCTTGGATTTCAGTGCCTTATATATATTTGTTGCCTCACTGCCTTTACATGTCTACCATTTCTATCATATTTTGTTAAATTATATTGTTGGACCTTAGTGAGTTTCATGTCGACCTCTCGTCACTACCTCTTCGAGGTTAGGCGGGATACTCACTGGGTACATATATATTTATGTACTCATGCTACGCTTCTGTACTTAATTGTACAGGTTCTGAGGCTGGTGCATCTGGTTGTCGGACCGGAGCTTGACTTGATATTAGACGGACCTGACTTCACGGTGAGCTGCTTTTCCTCCTGGCAATCTCCGGCAGCACTATGGGGTTTTCTTTTGCTTATTTCCCGTCTATTTCCTTCAGACAGTGGGACTGTATATTATATCTTTTGTGTATTTTGTTAGTATGTCCGTAGGACTTGTGACACTAGTTCCTGGCACACACGTGTTAGTTGTTATGGATTTCGGGTTTGTATATATATTGGCTCACGCCTCTTCATGACTGCTTTTGATTAAAACTGGCCATTTATCCTTGTCGAATCATGTTTTAAGTTTTAAAACTGAGTATATGTTGAAATGTTTAATCTAATAAGAAAGAAGCCTTAGTAAATTGAGAGTTGGCTTGCCTGACCCCGCAATTAGGCGCCATCATGGCCTAAGTTAGGATTTTGGGTCATGACAACATGGTATCAGAGCACTAGGTTCACGTAAGTTTCACGAGTCACGGGCAAACCCAATAGAGTCTTGCGGATCGGTACGGAGACATCTGTACTTATCTTCAGTAGGCTATAGGGTGTTAGGAAACCTCTCTTTGTTCTTGTTCTATCGTGCAGTCAATGATTTACTAAATTCATTCTTCTACTCTCTCACAGATGGTGAGGACGCGTGCATTTGATGTTCCAGACCAGGGAAGGGCCACTACCCCCACTGTAAGAGGCCGGGGGAGGGCACCAGCCCGCGGTAGGGGACGAGGGCGTCCCAGAGCTATTCCGATTTTGCCACCAGAGGACCCTATTATAGAGGAGCAGGACGAGGTGCCTCCAGCAGATCCTGCTCCAATAGACTTCATGACGGCGCCAGGCTTCCAGGCATTCATGGGCCGTATGATGAGATTTATGGACACTATGTCCCAGGCTGATTTATTTCCAGCAGATCCTGCCACTTCTCAGGCGGGAGGGGGAGTCCAAACCCCTACTGCCCAAGCTGCAGGCCAGACAGCAGCATTACATCATACCCCGGGTACACTGCCCGTGGGTGGGCTCCAGCCTGTTGCAGCAGCACTTGAGCCCAGACCAGCTACGGACGGTGATCCGCAGAAGTTATTGGATAGATGGACCCGATTGCACCCTCCAGTCTTTGGGGGTGAGCGAGGCGAGGATGCCCAAGATTTTGTGGATAGGTGCAGGGACAGACTGCACAACATGAGGATATTAGAGTCCCACGGAGTGGATTTCACTACCTTTGAGTTGGAGGGCAGAGCTCGTAGGTGGTGGCAGTCCTATATTCTCAACACGCCAGTAGATTCTCCTCCTGTCACTTGGGAGCAGTTCACGCAGATGTTTTGTGAATAGATATATCCCACCCTCTGAGAGGGAAGAGTTGCGGTATCAGCTTGAGCGGCTAGAGCAGGGGCAGATGTCAGTGACAGATTATGAGGCCAGATTTTCAGAGTTGTCTCGCCATGCACTCATGATACTACCTACTGATGCAGAGAGGGTGCGAAGATTTGTGGCTGGGTTGCATCCAGGGATTAGGTCCACCATGGCCCGAGAGGTGGAGATGGGTACTCCTTATCAACTCGTGGTAGAGATTGCTCGCAGGATCGAGGGGTATCAATCAAGGAGCAGGGAGCAGGGGCAGCAGGACAAGAGGGATAGATTCTCTGGAGATTTCAGAGGTGCCCCAGCTAGGGGCACGGGTCAGTATAGCAGTGGTCAGCCCAGCAGGCCTTTATATTCAGCACCTCCACCACCTCCCCGAGGTGTTCCAGCGAGGCCTCATTTTAGCGGCATGCCAAAGCGTTCCTACCGTCCTCCAGCCATTCAGAGTTCACACAGTGGTTATCCCAGTCATCCTAGATCCTCCGACCCTTACTTCAGTGTTATGCCAGAGGGCTCTCATCGTCCTCCGGCCATTCAGGGTTCTTCTTCGGGGCAGCAGACTATGGTACCTGGGAGTTGTTACGAGTGTGGAGAGATAGGTCATATGAGGAGGCAGTGTCCTAGGTTTTGGGGCAAGGTCGTACAACAGGGTTATCAGCCAATGGGTCCGGCACCAGCAGTCCGACCACCTAGAGGTAGAGGACAGGTCGATAGGGGTCGTCTTAGAGGTGGAGGCCAGTCATGGGGAGGTCAGGCAGCTCCTGTTCACTCTGGTGGAGCTCAGTCTTCCGTATTCCAGCCAGATTCTATGCCATTCCGGCCAGATCAGATGCAGTGGCCTCAGACGCCGTGATCACAAGTATTATTACAGTATGTGGTAGAGAGGCATCGGTGTTATTTGATCCAGGATCCACTTATTCCTATGTTTTGGTATTATTTACTCATTTTCTGGATGTCCCTTGTGAGTCCTTGGGTTCTGCTATTTATGTGTCCACTCCCGTGAGCGATTTTGTGGTTGTAGACCAGATTTGTCAATCCTGTGTGATTTCATTTTGTGGGTTCGAGACTCGAGCGGATCTCTTATTGCTCGACATGGTTGATTTTGAGATTATTTTAGGCATGGATTGGCTATCTACTTATCATGCCGTGCCAGATTTCCATGCCAAGACAGTTACTTTAACCATGCCCGAGTCGCCTAGGCTGGAGTGGAGAGGTTCCTCAGTTAGTACAGCCAGCTGGGTTATTTCATTCTTGAAGGCTCGACATATGGTCGAGAAGGGTTGTCTGGCCTATTTTGCTTATGTGCGGGACACCACCACCGAGTCTCTGACGATTAATTCAGTGTCAGTGGTTCGAGAGTTTGCTGATGTATTTCCTTCGGACCTTTCGGGCATGCCTCCGGATCGTGATATTAATTTCTACACTGATTTAGCTCCAGGCACCCAGCCTATTTCTATTCCTCCGTACCGTATGGCTCCGAAGGAGTTGAAGGAGCAGCTTGAGATGTTGTTGGCTAAGGGATTTATCAGACCGAGTGTATCATCGTTGGGTGCTCCAGTTTTATTTGTGAAGAAGAAGGATGGGTCCATGCGGATGTGTATTGATTACCGCCAGTTGAACAAGGTTACCATTAAGAACAAGTATCCTTTGCCGCGCATCGATGATTTGTTTGACCAGTTGCAGGGTGCTCGTGTGTTTTCTAATATTGATTTGAGATCGGGGTATCATCAGTTGAAGATTCGGGCCTCAGATGTTCCGAAGAATGTTTTTCGTACGAGATATGGCCATTATGAGTTCCTGGTGATGTCCTTTGGCTTGACTAATTCCCCAGCAACATTCATGGACTTGATGAATAGGGTGTTCAGGCTGTATATTGATTCCTTTGTCATTTTCTTCATAGATGACATCTTGATTTACTCACGTAGGCTGGGGGAGCACGAGCAACATTTGAGGGTTGTGCTCCAGACTTTGCGAGAACAGAAGCTATATGTTAAGTTCTCCAAGTGAGAGTTCTAGTTGGATTTCGTGCATTCTTGGGGCATGTGGTATCTGGAGAGGGTATCAAGGTTGATCCTCAGAAGATCGAGGCAGTTCAGAGTTGGTCGCGTCCTACTTCAGCTACAGAGATCAGGAGCTTTTTGGGCCTAGCAAGCTATTACCGCCGATTTGTGAAGGGGTTCTCTTCTATTGCAGCTCCATTGACCAGATTGAATCAGAAGAATGCCCCGTTCCGATGGTCTGACGAGTGTGAGGTGAGCTTTCAGAAGCTCAAGATAGCATTGACCTCAGCACCAGTTCTAGTATTGCCTTCCGTTTCTGGGATGTACACAGTGTATTGCGACGCTTCACGTGTTGATTTGGGATGTGTGTTGATGCAGAAACGGAGAGTTATTGCTTATGCTTCACTCCAGCTGAAGGTTCATGAGAAGAATTACCCTATGCACGATTTGGAGTTGGTGGCGAATGTTCATGCTCTTAAGATTTGGAGACACTACTTGTATGGAGTGTCCTGTGAGGTTTATACAGACCATCGTAGCTTGCAGAACTTGTTCAAGTAGAGGGATCTTAATTTGAGGCAGCGCAGGTAGCTTGAGTTGTTGAAGGATTATGATATCACCATTATTTATCATTCGGGCAAGGCAAATGTGGTAGCAGATGCTTTGAGCAGGAAGGCGGAGAGTATGGGTAGCTTGGATTATATTGCAGCACAGGAGAGACATCTAGCCTTGGACAATCAGTCATTATCCAATCGCCTGGTGAGATTATACCTTTCAGAGCCTCGTCGAGTTTTAGCACATGTGGTTGCTCAGTCTTCGTTATTGGGGGAGATTAAGGCCCGACAGTTCTATGGTCCGTGCTTAGCAGAGCTTCGAGAGACAGTGGTTCAGGGTAGGTCCAAGGAAGTTACTATTGGCGAGGATGGTGTTTTGAGACTTCAGGGCCGCTTATGTGTTCCTAATTTTGATGGCCTGAGGGAGAGGATTCTAGAGGAGGCACACAGTTCTAGGTATTTAGTTCATCCTATTGCTACGAAGATGTATCGTGATTTGAAGCAGCATTACTGGTGGAGACGGATGAAGAGGGACATTGTGGAGTATGTGACTAGGTGTCTCAATTGCCAGCAGGTGAAGTATGAGCACGTGAAAATGGGAGCGGATCACTATGTACTTCGTGGTTGGGTTGCCTCGGACCTTGTGGAAGGTTGACGCGGTTTGGATCATTGTGGATAGATTGACCAAATCGGCGCATTTTATTCCAGTAGCTACTACTTATACTTCTGAGAGGTTAGCCCAGATCTACATTCAGGAGATAGTCCGGTTGCACGGTGTGCCGGCGTCCATTATATCAGATCGAGGTCCTCAATTTACCTTCGCATTTCTGGAGAGCATTGCATAGTGAGATGGGCACCCAGATGGATCTCAGCACAGCATTTCACCCTCAGACTGATGGCTAGTCGGAGCGTACAGTTCAGATATTGGAGGACATGCTCAGGGCATGTATGATTGACTTCGGAGGTCAGTGGGACCAGTTCTTGCCTTTGGCCGAGTTTTCTTACAATAATAGTTACCAGTCCAGCATCGAGATAACTCCATTTGAAGCTTTGTATGGTCGGCGATGTCGTTCCCCTATCGGGTGGTTTGAGCTTGGTGAGGCTAGGTTATATGGTACCGACCTGGTGAGGGATGCTTTGGAGAGGGTGAAGTTGATTCAGGAGAGGCTCCGCACAGCACAGTCCAGACAGAAGAGTTACGCGGATCAGAAGGCGCGTGATGTATCATTTATGGAGGGAGATAAGGTTCTGTTGAAGGTCTCGCCGATGAAGGGTATTATGAGGTTTGGGAAGAAGGGCAAGCTGAGCCCGAGGTTTATAGGTCCCTTCGAGGTCTTGAGGCGAGTTGGGGAGGTTGATTATGAGCTAGCCTTACCTCCCAGTTTATTAGGAGTTCATCCAAGTTTTTTCATGTATCCATGATCCAGAGGTACTACGCCGACTTCTCTCACGTAGTTGATTTCAGCACTATTCAGTTGGATGAGAGGTTGGGCTACGAGGATGAGCCAGTTGCTATTATTGATAGATAGGATCGCCAGTTGAGGTCCAAGAGAGTTTCTGCTGTGAAGGTCCAGTGGAGGGCCAACCAATCGAGGAGGCGACCTGGGAGTCCAAGGAGGACATGCGGAGCAGATATCTGCACTTATTCAGCACTTCAGGTATGATTCGAGACCCGTTCGAGGATAAATATTTGTTTAAGAGGTGGAGAATGTAACGACCCGACCGGTCGTTTTGCGTTATCAGACCCCGTCCCCCTAAATGAAACTTCCCATAGCGGCTTATTTTTATTTATGACTTGCCGTGGCGGGTGGTTCGGGTTTCGGAAATGTTTAGAGTGTTATTGGAACACTTGGTTCCTTAATGTTGGCCTTTAAAGCCAAATTTTACTTCGGTCAACATTTTTAGTAAACAACCTCGGAATCGAATTTCGATGGTTCCAGTAGCTTCGTATGATGATTTCGGACTTGGGCGTATGTTCGAATGGGTTTTGGATGACCCGGGAGCGTTTCGGCGCCCAATATTGAAATAAGAAGCTCCTTAAGTTCCTATTGTGGTTTGGGACATGTTTTTGTGTTATCGAGGTCCGAACAGAATTTCGAGACCGAGAATAGTTCTGTTATGTCATTCATGAATTGCCTGCAAAATTTGGTGTCATTCCGAGTAGTATAGGTAGGTTCGGCGCGTTGTTAGTTAAGTCAAGAAAACTTAAAGTTCCTAAGTTTGGTTCTAGGGGTTTTGAGGTGTGATTTTGATTTTTAGCGTTGTTTTGGGTGTTCCAAAGGCTTTAGCGAGTTCGTATTATGATTTGGGACTTGTTGATATATTTGGACGGGGGCTCGGGTGGGCCCAAGTGCCTCTCGGACACCACACGAGGCCAAAAACCAGCTGAAATAGTTGTTGGTGCACCTGTTCTAGTGTGATCCGCAGGTGCGGTTGCCCAGTCGTAGGTGCAGGACCGCTCCTGCGGTCCCAGCCTCACAGGTGCGACCCCCAGCGGGCAGTCCATTTCTCGTAGGTGCGGACAAGGTTCCGCAGGAGCGGAGCCGCAGGTGCGGTCTCCCCTCCGCAGGTGCGGGCCCAGGCTTCCTCGTCCATTTCCGCAGGTGCGAGCCTTTGCTTGCAGGTGCTAGACCGCAGGTGCGGAAACACTGTCAGACAGTGCATTTCTTAAATACGGGATTCTTCATTATTTCGTCATTTCTTCCTCCATTAGAACACCTTGAGAGCTTGGGAAAAGGGCTCAACGACCCAACCACTGAAAGGTAAGTAGATTCTATCCTAGAGTTAGTTAATGCATGCATTCTTAGTGGAATTTAACTACTTGATTAGTGAAAATTTAGGAATTTGGGTAGTAACCTAGGGCCTACGAGAATTTAGAAAATTACCCGTCAATTAGCTATGAAATCAAGTAAAAATCATGTATTATGATCCTTAGGCTATGGGTGAGTGTTTTCTTCGAGAATTTTTGGAATCCGATCATGCGGGCCCGGGGTTAGATTTTGGGATTTCTTCAACAATGGTGAATTTGGCTAAGTAATAGGATAATTCCATGTTTTGAATATGAATTGATATATTTGTATAACATTTGGTTAGTTTCGAGTCTGTGGGTGTCGAGTTCGGAGTTTCGGGCGCATTCTTGACCCATGGAGTAGGTGCGACGCGAGGTGAGTCTCCTTTCTAACCTTGTAAGGGGGAACTATCCCCTAGGTGATTTAAATGCTATATGTGATAATTGTGGGGGATACGCACGTATAAAGTGACGAGAGTCCGTACGTAGCGGCTATTACTATTATGTCCGGGTAGTTAGGCCCACATCATGCCTTGTGTTTTACTTGATATGAACTATATGCTTAATAAATTCAATGTTACATGTTGCTTACTTCCCTGAGGTCATGGAATTTGAGAAACTTGTAAGGAATTGTTCACTGAAAAGTAATTTAAAAAGGAATAATGTGTGTGCATGTGACCACTTTGCAATTTACATTCCGCGAGCGGAGTGTGATTTTCCCCCACTCTTATGGTAACGGGCCGTACGCCACGGCGGATTGAGAGATGCACTTTTGGTATGGGTCGTTCGATCCTCGGCAGTGCATAGAGAGGATTGAGAGAATGCACTTTTGGTACGGGTCGTTCGATCCTCGGTAGTGCATAGATATGAGTACTTTGTGGAGAGGTGCACTTATGGTTCGGGCCATTCGACCCTCGGCAGTGCACGGACATGACCATCTTATGACTCCGGCCGGTTGTCCTTACCCTGCATGCGCCTGATTTATTTGTTACTAAATTCATGGATATTGATTTGACAGATATTTGGGGGAAAGTGAAGTAGTAATTGTTTTATTCATTCCCAGTACTTCCTTGGATTTTAGTGCCTTATATATATTTGTTGCCTCACTGCCTTTACATGTCTACCATTTCTATTATATTCTGTTAAATTATATTATTGGACCTTAGTGAGTGTCAGGTCAACCTCTCGTCACTACCTCTTCAAGGTTAGGCGGGATACTCACTGGGTACATATATATTTATGTACTCATGCTACGCTTCTGTACTTAATTGTACAGGTTATGAGGTTGGTGCATCTGGTTGTCGGACCGGAGCTTGACTTGATATTAGACGGACCTGACTTCACGGTGAGCTGCTTTTCCTCCTGGCGATCTCCGGCAGCACCATGGGGTTTTCTTTTGCTTATTTCCCGTCTATTTCCTTCAGACAGTGGGATTGTATATTATATCTTTTGCGTATTCTGTTAGTATGCCCGTAGAACTTGTGACACTAGTTCCTGGCACACACGTGTTAGTTGTTATGGATTTCGGGTTTTTATATATATTGGCCCACGCCTTTTCATGACTGCTTTTGATTAAAACTGGCCATTTATCCTTGTCGAATCATGTTTTAAGTTTTAAAATTGAGTATATGTTGAAATGTTTAATCTAATAAGAAAGAATCCTTAGTAAATTGAGAGTTGGCTTGCTTGACCCCACTGTTGGGCGCCATCACGACCTAAGTTAGGATTTTGGGTCGTGACACCAGCTGCCCTGGTGTGAATCGTCTCGGCTTGACTTTCTTGTTGAAGGCCCTGGCCATTCTGTTCTGATATAGTTGACCATGACATACTGCATTCATTATCTTCCCGTCTATGAGAGCTAGTTGCTCATAACGGCTCTTTACCCACTCTGCATCGCTGAGCTCAGCTTTTTGTATAATTCGTAGATATGGAATCTCCACTTCGGCAGGAATAACAGCCTTTGTACCATAAACTAGCATATAGGGAGTTGCCCCTGTTTATGTGCGGACAGTGGTGCGGTATCCCAATAATGCGAATGATAACTTTTCATGCCACTGCTTGTGCCTTTCTATCATCTTCCTTAGCATCTTCTTGATGTTTTCTGAATATACCAGGTTGATAACTTTAGTCTCGTCCAGGTTGGACTTAGGTCTGTTCTCAAAGTTCTCAACTTCTTTGACAATCTCGTCAGGTATGTCGTCTTCGTCTGAATCAATGTCCATTTGTTGTGTTGTCTCATTGCATGTCAGGGTCATTGGTTCATCAAGACAAGTAATAGTAATGATGTATAAATAAAGTAATGAGAGAAAACAATAGCAATAAATATCGGATTCGTAAGAGAGATTTAGAAGATGCTTTGACAAATTGAATAACTGTTTTGAACATTACAGATCCTTATTGTAGAAATTGAAAAATGCAAGAAAAGGAAAATCATTTAGTAAATAAAACAGTAAATAATGCTTGTTTTAGCCTTGCTACCCCGAGGCTCGTCGAGCTTTGGTCGTCTTGATAGACCAAGTTCTTGAGATATGTCCCCTTGATTACAGTCTGTATGGAAGGGCCTTCCTCCCCCTCCTTCTCGAGAACAACACAGCAATCCATATCTTCATCCTCTAGGAACAAACTCCTCATTGCTGCAAGTGCTTCTTCCTCGTATGATCCGTAAATAGTGTCGGCCCACTTGAAAGTCTGCTCAAGACGAGGTATCGGCTGCTCCAAAGGGTAATAGGGACCGCGCCAAGGTGGCGACCAGTCGTTGAATTCCTGCCAAGTGTACGCATACCCCAGACCGAAAGTGGTGCCATGTTCCTTGAGCTTTATGGGCTTCGTGATCCCTTGGAGGTTCTTTACGAGCCCTTTGCCTGGCTCATATCCTCTCTAGTTTAGGATGCTCTCAATCTTGCTATCCCACCACTTGTCCTTGTCGATAGCATTGACCTGCTTAATGTGGTGGTAAGTTCCTCCGCCTATCTTCCATTTTTCGTCAATCACCGGAATAGTTTGATGACTATAAATGGGGTTGCTACCGTCACCATGAATAATCACCTCTTGGTGGTTTCACTCGAATTTTACCGCCTGGTGTAGCGTTAACGCTACGGCCTCAGCAGCATGAATCCAGGGTCGCCCCAACAAAAGGTTGTAGGATGCTGGCACATTTATCACCTGGAAATCCACTTCGAACCAAGTCGGTCCCATCTGCAGACATAGACTGATCTCCCCCATGGTGGACCTCTGAGAACCGTCGAAGGCTTTTCACATTGATCGCTCCATCCCTTATCTCATGTATCCCTTTACCCAATTTCTTGAGTGTTATCAATGGACAGATGTTAAGACTGGAACCTCCATCGATCAAGATCCTTATGATGAAATTATTTTCGCATTGCACGGTGATGTAATGCCCTTTGTTATTCCCCAATCCTTCGGGTGGTAGCTCGTCCTCATGAAAAGTGATTTTGTGACTTTCCAGTACCTGGCCTACCATATTGGCCATTTCCCCGCTAGTGATATTGTTTGGCATATGTGCTTCACTCAACACTTTCAACAAAGTATTTCCGTGTGTTTCAGAATTCTGTAGCAAAGAGAGGATGGATATCTGTGTCGGTGTCTTGTTCAGTTGGTCGATGACTAAATACTCCTTAGCCTGTACCTTTCTCCAAAGGTCATCGGGACCTGTTTTGATAAGGGGAGGCCGGTTGGTAGCCTACTTGCTTGATTCGGCCAGATGCTCAGGGGTGTAGACCCTACCAGTTCTCATCATACCCTGTGCTGCGACAGCCTCCTCAGACCTGACCTTGCCTTTCCTTCTCACCTCGACTGTATAGTCACAAGGGATAGTGTTTGAATAGAAGGGTGGTGTGGTTTACATTTCCACCGGAATTGGAGCGGCCATCCTTATTTCAAACAGGAAGTGTGTTCGGGGTGGCAAGACTGCGACCTCAAATGGTGTCGGTGCATTTGCTGGAGATACAAACTCAACTTCAATTGGCACTGGTGACTTTGCAGGTGGCGTTGCTTCAAGCTCAAATGGTATAGACATATTCACCTCAGCGTCCTCAGATGGTTGAATCTGGACTATGATCGGTTTGAGAGTGACTACGGGTTTCTTTGGATCATCACCTTCTGCGATCAACCCGATTGATCCCTCGGGATCCCAATCATCTTCAATTTCAATCATATGGATACCTCTACCCTTATGGTCTGGCAAAGGATTGCTGCAGACGTTTGGAGTGGGGTCTTTTGCCACAATAATCTTGTTGTCAATGAGAGACTGTATTTTGTCCTTCAGAGAGCGGCATTCTTCGATGGTGTGTCCTTTCATGCCGGAATGGTATGCACAGGATTTGTTTGGGTTACACCCACTGATAAGGGTTCTAAAGGGGTGGCAGCAGGGATAGGTGTGACATAACCAATAACTTTGAGCTTCTCATACAGCTGGTCAATGGGCTCGGTTATGGCGGTGTATTGCTTTGGAGGGCGGCGATCAAAATTGGGACGAGGTCTAGGGAAGTTTTGGCGTGCAGGGGGTGATTAGTAATGGGATGGATGGGAATTATAAGTGTGGTAGACAGGAGCGGGTTGTGAATATCTGGGCGAAGCAGGTTGATATGTGGGCGGTGAAGCTTGGTAGGAAGGTGGTGGAGCTTGGTAATTTGGTGAGGGTGCTTGGTAATTCAGGGTTGGCTGGTATGTGAGTGGAGGTGTTGGATAAGTTTGGTATTTGAGGGGGGACTTGGCTCCTTGTGCAACCATTATGGCTCTCATGTCACTCTTCTTAGACACACCACCGGACTGTAAAGCCTTGTTAGTGGCTTGCAAGGCTTCAAAATTTGTAACCATACCGCTTTTAATACCTTCTTCAATCCGCTCACCCAATTTGATGATGTCAGAGAAATTGTGGCTTTCAACCATCATTAACTGTTCATAATACTGTGGGTCCTGAGCCCGAAAAAAGAACTTGTTCATCTGCTATTCCTCTAGAGCAGGTCTGACTTTAGCGGCTTCGGACCTCCAGCGAGTAGCATACTCGCGAAAGGTTTCTATGGGTTTCTTCTTCAAATGCTGAATGTAGAACACGTCTGGTGCGTTCTACGTGTTGAATCTAAACCTGTCCATAAAATCAGACGCCATGCTTACCCAGTTTGACCATTTCTTGGGGTCTTGGCTGATGTACCAAGATAGTGCGTCTCCCTTCAAACTCCTCATGAACATCTTCATGCGGATTCTTTCATCCTTTCCCACGCCAACCAATTTGACGTAATAGGTCCTCAAATGGACTCTCGGATCACCAGTACCGTCAAACATATCGAACTTTGGAGGTTTGTACCCCTCGGGCAGTTCGACATCAGGTTGGATACAAAGGTCTTCATAATTCAACCCTTTATTCCCCTGGTTCCTTCAACACCCTGGACTCGGTTGGTCAGTTTCCTAAGCTCCCCGGCCAGGTTCCTGATAAGTAAGTCCTTTTCGTCAGACTCGGATGCCTGTGGGATAGGCGGAGTGGAGTGGATCACGGTTTCCACATAGATGGGATTATTATAGGTGTGGAAATGGTCCTTTGTGGGATTTTGAGGTTCTGGGATGAGTAGTGGGGTGTTATTTGAGGTGTGGCAATCATTGCACTGCGTCGGGAGAGTTTGGTTCTTTGGGGGAGTGACGTGATGGTGAGGTGCGGGATGATTTTGCTGTCTTGGGATATTTTGTGAAGGTGCGGGGTTTTGAGCATTCGGAAGGTTGATGTCGGGGACGTTGAGGGAAAATGACAAGTTTGCCAGATTTCGGACTTGATCGAGTTTTTCCTGAAACTTCAGTAATTTCTGTTCAAGTGGTAACATGTTCTCATGCAGGACCTAAATACCTCGGCCATCAGTGGCCTCTACCCGTTCAATCATATTCTCCTTTCTGGTGCCGCTGGACTCTTCCATCTTACTTTTGCCTTTGTCTTTGCCCTTAGGAGGACTAGGAGGAGGAGTAGGTGGAGGGCCCTTGGATCTGGTGCGATAGGCTGATGATGCTAGAATGCACGAACTAACCTTTAGGGAGGCAAGTAAGAAAAATAAAAACAAAAGATAACCAATTCAGTGAGGATTATGAAAAGAAATATTGCGGTATTTAAACACATAATGCGGAAATGTAAAGCGCGTCCTAAGTTGGGAACCTCTTTGTGCCTGAGGTAGGCCTAGCGACAAATTGATTTGGAGAACTTAAAACTCTAAATGCCTCATTTTATTGATAAGAAAAATAGACAAATCCCAAAACGATAGACGGAAAATAAAATTCACTAATGGCCATTGGCCTTATTACATTGATAGAAAAATAAGGACTCTCCTATCTATTTGGTCCCAGAAGGACCTTCCCCAGACTCGGCATTCTTGCTTCCATCGAGCAGCTTTCCCAGCTCGCGAAGTCCCAGCAAAAGGTAAGTTTTGGCTAGGTATCCCCCTGCAGCTCCCTCAGCCTTTTGACAATCTTCAACTCTTTTGATAAAATTTTCTTCCAGCTCGACTATACCTCATTCCAAATACCCCAGCCTCTTGTTGGCGTTGATAGCCATGTCCTTTCATTCCTAGATCAGTTTCTTGTTGGACTCATGTATCTTGTGGTGGTCATCCTCATTTTCCCGGATCCTTTTGCGAAGTTGGTTGTATTTGACTTGTGCTTCAGCTCTTTCATCTATAAGCATGTGGCCTCGGACGTACCCTGGCTTGCTCTGACCACCCAGATCTTCTTCTAACCAAATAGGATAGAAAGGGGTACAACCGGCATGATACTTGTCTGGCTCAATGGTGTCTTTCTCAAGTATAACCTTGCAGTGCCACATGTGCTGAGCTTGGCACTTGTGAGGACTGTCATTATTTTGAAAGTCAGCTCGAAGATGGATAATCTTCTCGACCCTAGGGATGACTTGCTTCCTTCATTATTACCTCATAACTCGAAGAGGGACGTAAGGGTATGTCCCCCTTAGACCAATCAGTATCATAAATGATGCGTCTCGGGATCGAATGATGAACTCATCTGTTGGAAACCATTAAAATATCCATTGAACCTGCTCTTCAGTCAAGTTATCAAAAAGCTCAACCCATCCCTCAGCATTTTCAGGCTGAGCGAACATGTCAGGGATATAATTCATTCGCTTTGGGTGATGGAAAGCGATGTGGTCATCCCACATTCTGCGCTGAATATCCTGTCGGTACTCGCCTCTTTGGATATGTTACATGAGCCAGAGTTGAAGTAATAAATTGCAACCTTCAAAATGCTTTGCTCCTTGTTGACACCTTTCTAAGGCCCGATATATGTCTGCAACGATCATGGGCACAATGTTGAAGTCTTGCCCATTTACCTCTTCCATTATGGTCTTAGTTACCATGGCTAGCCTAGTATGGATCCTTTCCTTCTTCATCGGGAACACGAATAAACACGACCACTCGGCGATGGACGTGTCCCAGAGAGGTGATAGCAAACTCGTCATGGTAGGTACGGTATTTGCTGTAGCCATACCTTTTGTACAAGTAGTCAAAAGGAATGTACGAATCCTCCAAACATACTAATTTCGCGTCCTTTTTCAGACCCATCATTTTGAGGAAAATTTTGCCTGCACGGTTCTCAGGCATCAACAACCCTGGAGTTTCCCATACTAGGTTAGCCAGCCCTCCTATATCTTCTATCAAAGGCGTCATTTCGATGATCCCAAAGTGGAACACGGACCTTTCACGATCCCATAACAGGGTAGCAGCCTCTATTATCATTTTGTTAGGATGGATTTCCAGGAGAGATGGTAGAATACCCAAGTGTTTCCTGACAATAGCTTTGTCACTGGAATGCAGATCCACCCACCAACTCAACAGTTTTGGGTGGATATTGGAGACCATGCCGAATCTGGGGACTTCGTGCCTCATTTTTTTTTCTGCAAAACAAATAAAGTTAGGCCCTTCCCCCCACCAGACTCGACGATTTAACGTCAATAATTAGCAATAAGCATTTAGTTCTCCAAATAAATGCACAGAACGTGAGGGCGTCCGTTTGGGTTTAGGGAAACCCGATAGACTTTTGGATAAGCCCTTCTTAAAATCTATCGTGTGGATGACACTTTAGCTCGACTAGGTTTGACCATGATGCATGAAACAGTGAAACAGAGTAAGGTTTCTATTGGGTTTTAGACCGGTACCCTTGAGCGGACAACTCAAGGGGGAAAGGCACGGAACCATCGACTGCACCGTTGATCGACTAGTTTTACCGCAAATAAGCCTTTCCGAATTTAGTGGGTAATAATATAGGAAGGGCGCAACCACTCATCAAGTGTTGCTATAGTATTTTGTTTGGCACGAGTGGAGTTTGAATGCAGAGCATGATTATACAATAATAAATATTAAAACAAGTTTTCATGTATTTGCACGTTAAAGAAAGCGGTAAAAGCGGTAGTAATGATTTAAAGCAGTTACAAAAGGAAACAAAGAGACATGTCAGTTTTGTTTTTGAAGAAAAGTAGATACCTGAAGTAAACAATTAATTGCATGTAAAGGGAATAGGAAAGGGTGCAAGATTTTAAAATAAAGGCACAAATTCACAAAACAATTTGAAATGGTAAAAGCATGGATATCCCCAGCAGAGTCGCCATGCTATCGCGCCCCCTTTTTCCCTCGCGGAGATCCGGTTTATGACATTGGTTGGGACAAATCGTTCATTTTGGGAAAGGGGTTTGCATATTTNTACTAACCAGAGATTGGGTAAGGGCTTGAAATTATCCTAAGGGGAAGGTGTTAGGCACCCTCAGGATCCACAAATGTGGTTCCCGGCCAAATGGTTTCGTGAATTTGTACAATTAGCAAATAACAAGTAAAGGCTCAAATAAGAGGGGATTTAAATCTTAAGCATGCAGATGTTAAAAAAAATAAAGAAGATTAGCTTTCGAATAGGATTACGAGCTAAGCATATAAAAGGTGTCCTAGGTTTATATAATATGGATCACATCAATGCAGTACCCGGTAATCACTCCTCGAAGAGGGGCTACACGTGGCATTAGCTCACCGGTCATCATATCCATATTCTACCCTTCCCACCCCGTAAGGTTATTAAAAACGAGTGTTGTTCTCGACCTCTATTGCACGCTGTTACCCGTCCCTTCCTATTAGTCCCGGAGGAAATTAGGACTCCTATCCTAAAGGGAGGT
>ML410936.1:18139-59198 GCA_005239525.1 Nicotiana knightiana | reverse complement strand
CCCCCCCCAATATAATGAAACTCTTACTTTTCGCTCTTCAGACATTATGACAAAATACAAAATAATTTAACGAAAAAATATTTCAGAAGACTTGAGAATATTAATGAATGGATTTTAAGAAAATTCTTAACCTCCTTAAATAGGGCAAAAAGCAGTCCGGGGGTACAATTTCTTTAGGTATAGCGCATTAAATAAGGGCGCTATACCTAGTTGAATTATTGTTATGTCAGTTATGACCAGAAGATTCATTGGTGTGCTCAGGAAATCTGTATAGTGTGGTAATAAAAGGCGCTATACCTCCTGTCTTTTCAAATTCATGTATAGCGCCTTAATAAAAGACGTTATACCTCTCGTCTTTTCAAATTCAAGTATAACGCCCTTTTATATATTTTCTTATCACTATTTTTTTTTTTCCATGCATTTCGATCGTTTAAGGCCAAAAAAACCATATTTTGGTTCCAGACTCAAGACTGGTCGAAGCAGAAATATCATTGTGAAGGGATGCAATTTGCCCAGGGTAACTCTAGTCCGGTGCCTATTGGACATAGAATTCTATCAAAGCGTAACATTTTTTTCATTATTAACCATCAGATTATAATTCTTTTGTTTTATTTACCACGTGAATATTTGTTGCCCGTGGCAGATCTAGTTTGGATGTATGGGTCATGAAGCACCTATTGGCTTTGGCCAAATTGTTTTATGTATTCATAGATAATACTTTAAAAAAGTCAATAATTGATAATGAACATTCATTATGATCATATTTGACCGCTGTGAATTTATATCAGCTCAACGCGTACGGCTTATAAATTGTAGACCCCCCACTAAATTTTGTATTATATGAGCGAGCCAGAAAACACCTCAGGTCAGGATATTCTTTGGGAGGAGAAAGGGAATAAAAAATAGCCAAATTTATAACTGAATGTCCATAGTTTTATAAGAAATCAAAGCAACTTTTTATGTAAATATAAAATATGAACAAAAATACCCTTAAAATCTAAAATTATTCAAGTATAATATGATGAAATTTCATAATGTGTTGGAGTTCCAACATATTATGTTGGAAGTTTACATGCAAGAGCTCTATAATCTAGCATACAACATATTATGCTGGAACTTTCCATGTGCTGGATTTCCAACATAATATGGTGGAAGTTTATACGTATGAGCTCCATAATCTAGTATATTATGCTAAAAATTTTCGTGTTTCAGCAAAATAGTGATTATTTTTCAATGACTTTACAAATGACGATTATTTTTCAATTATCATTCCAAAAACTGACTAACCCGTACTATTTTTCAACGATAATCTCTCGTACTCAAACTTCTTTGACCCAATCAATCTTAACGGAACACTTGACCCTATCCTTATTTCCTACCCCACACTCTTGAAGACTAATAAGTGTACAATAATATGAATTGACTTTTTAAATCTTATTTTTCACTCAATTTGGCATAGTTGTTGAAGCAGACGACCCGTTTAACAAGTCTTCTCTCCAGCCTGCCATTCAAGAACCAAATAAATTTCAACCTACCCCCCTCCTCCCCCCCCCCCCCCCCAACTCTATTCCCACCACCTAGCTACAGCTCAAGAAAACCCCAATTCATTTATTCCTTCCCAACCCATCTTAGCCAGATCAATAGAAATTAGTTATTCATCAAAATGAATGATCTTTTTTCAGGCTCTTTCTCTCGTTTCAGAAGTGAAGATCAATCCCCAAATCAAGAATCTCACGGTATACAGATGAGACAAACTGGTGGTATCAATCTTGACAAGTTTTTTGAAGATGTAGAAGCCATAAAAGACGAGCTTAAAGAACTTGAAAAGCTTCACTCTCAACTCCACAACTCCCACGAACAGAGCAAGACTCTACACAATGCAAAAACTGTGAAAGATGTTAGAACAAAGATGGATAATGATGTTTCAATAGCTTTGAAAAAAGCCAAATTTATTAAAGTCCGTTTAGAAGCTTTAGACAGATCTAACGCTGCTAATAGAAGTATAACTGGTTGTGGCCCTGGTAGTTCTTCTGATAGAACAAGAACTTCTGTTGTGAATGGTTTGAGGAAAAAACTTCAAGAATCAATGAATCAGTTCAATGAACTCCGGCAAAGAATGGCTTCCGAGTATAGAGAAACTGTTCAAAGAAGGTACTGTTGAATAAACTCTTACCATATTTTTAATTACTTTATTATATTAGATAGAAAAGCTCCAAATTACCCTCATCTTGACTTTTAGTTTAGAATTTTTACAGCATCTTGGCACCATTAGTTCAATAACAAACATAGCTATAAAATATTTATATCCAGTAGCAGAAATATTTGTCTCATTTATGAGAAATTATTTGATCGAGCACACAGTTCAAGCAAAAAAAATAAAATAAAATAATTAAAATTTATATTTTAAAATAAGCTATAAAAATTTGTCTGAACATAAATAATCAATAATAAACATTTGAAAAAAGAACTCGATACCAAAACTACACAAAACCATCAAAGGAAGCTAGAAATAATTAAAACGCGGTGTTATATTAATGTATGTACATCTACCTATTATACACAGTATATTCATGGTATAATGCAGATTTATGTTTGTTTATTTATGTGTCTATATTTAATTATATACACGTTTAATTGGAGGTATAATTTTTTTGGTATTTGTTAATTAAGTGTGTTAATGTAATTACATACCCGATATGTAATGGTATTTATACAAAGTATAATAACATTATATTATATATTTGTGTTTGTTTATTTACAGAACACGACGGGATAAAATTAATAAGAAACAGACAAAGCAAAAGGTTGTAGTTCATCCATGTATTTCTTGCTTTCATCATCTTATTGATTATCACATTTCCAATAAAAGAAATTTCTTGCAGCTTAACAGACCAAAAGGAAACCAGCACCTTTGACAATTAATAGACCGGGCTTCTCCAAAGTCAAAACCGCTATTTTTTTTAACGTTGATGTTTGACCAAGTTTTTAGAAGAAAAAATAATACTTTTGAGTAGAAGTAAAAGTAGAAAAGAATAGCTTCATACAAAAAAAAAGTACTTTTATTTAGAATTTTTTTGAAATATGCTATAATTGTAAACAAATTTGTTGTTTTTGAAATAAACAAAGAGTAGCTATTATGTATGAAAATAGTTCTAAAAGAGCCACCGCCCATGCCCTTGACTTATACTTGCCTTTATTATTGGTGGAGCTCTAGCATGGAATGTGCAAAGTCCAAATTTCTAAATTCTTTGAGAAAAAAAAAAAGTTCAAATTCTCAGAGCTCCATTAGGGTCAAGGGACAAAATTGAGATTTTTTTCTAAATCAGATTAATATTGGACCGAAACTCAAACGAAGGTCTGAATTTTTTTATGATCCAAGTTTGATAGTGGGTGGTAGTGAAATTTAAATTAGGGCCCCTGCCTTGCCTAACATTTCATCTACAAATTTAAACTGCTAAAATATATTGTTATAATACATCTTCATGTGCGAGTCTGATTTTTTTATGAACCAAGTGAAAATTCAATTTATAATGTGTGTCGATAGGACTCGAAACCTAGAATCTCTAACTGCTCTAATACTAGAATACATTGAAATGTGTGATTAGTTTATCTAAAAACTCAAATCGTTAGAAAGACTATAATTTTAATTGCTTAATTATATTATGTGTCAACAGGTACTACACGGTAACCGGAGAAAACCCAGATGAAGGTACACTAGATAATCTGATATCCACTGGCCAAAGTGAAACATTTTTGCAGAAAGCAATACAGGAGCAAGGAAGAGGACAAGTAATGGACACAGTTATGGAAATTCAAGAAAGGCATGAAGCTGTGAAGGAATTGGAAAGAAATCTGAAAGAACTGCACCAAGTTTTCTTGGACATGGCAGTTTTAGTGGAAAGTCAAGGAGCTCAGTTAGATGACATTGAAAGTCAAGTCAACAGAGCCAATTCCTTTGTAAGAGGTGGTGCTCAGCAGCTTGAGGTAGCAAGAAAGCACCAGAAAAATACTAGAAAATGGACTTGTATTGCCATTATTATTTTGCTGATTATTATCTTGGTGGTGGTTCTTTCCATTCAACCATGGAAGAAATCAGGGGGGGAGACACAGCCTCAGTCTCAGCCGCAGCCGCAGCCGCAGCAACCGCAACAGCCACCGCGATAGGTACGAGTTTGGTAGAATCCAGTAGCCTCAAACCATATGTTTGCACTAAAATATCATTTAGTACATGTAAGTAATCTATTCAGAACTCAGTAAGCAAAAAGGATTGTGATCCAGAACCTACGGAAAGTAGTCAAATAATCTTATAAGTCATTGCTTCGAACAATGGAGACCGTCACTGATACTTGTTTTAAGGTAGTCTACCTTGCGACCCTTACATAATGACTTCATGCATGAATGCAGAATATTTTCAGTACCATGCTGTCTTTTTTTTTCTTTTCTTTTCTTTTTTTGCATTTTTTTTTAAATGTTTGGAGTTCTCTTTGTAATTATTTCTATAAGGAGCAACGGAGCTGAGGGATACTGTTTAATTTTTTACCATGTGTTATGTCTTAATTGCTTGGTTATATCTAATCTCATGTTGGTGATTCATTTGTTTCTTATTTGGACCTTTTCAAAATTAATAAATGCATGTGGCATGCGACCATGGGAATTCCAGCCTGCAATTGATTTACTAGACTTGAAAGATGTGATGTTCTAAACATCAATACCACACGAAAGGGGTGATTTATGTAGTGTCTGATTTTCGCGTGCATTAGTTATAAAAGGACCAGGTTCTTTTTCTATGTGTTCCAACCTCTACTGTTTGCAGAATAATAAATACAGAAAATAAAGAACACAGAGATTTTTACGTGGAAAACACCTGGCTCAAAGGTGAAAAACCACGACCTACTTCCCAGTAGGATTTTTCCCAAACTCTTTTACTAAATCCGTGAGCCAAACAACATTTATAAAAACTCTTTTGTAAACCTAGGATTACCTATAATCCCTTTGTGGCAAACTGGCCTCTAGCTATTTGTAACAAACTCCAAGTTAGCTATAACTTGAAAACACACAGTACCTATTACAGATACTTCTAGATAAAGCTGAAAGGTACAAGTTGAAATCACCTACTACAAGTAACTAGACTAAAAGACAACAGTTGGAACTGGTTCTTCTATCTGGTTCAAGTAGCTTCAGAGTCGCACACTTAAATTTCACATGAACTGCTTGCAAAATTTGCCTTGCTAATTTTGCTCTCGATTCTTGCTTAACTTCTGCTTTTGTGCATACCTGTACAATAAGAGCAATCTGCAATATATAGGATTAGTAAACGAGAGATTTACTAGAGTTCTAATGCTACTCTTCCTTGGTGGGAGAGTTCTAGTTAATCTCAACTCCTCGAATTCTTTCTTGTCTTTGATTCTGTTCTTACTGAATAAGGAGTCATTCTCCTTATTATTTTGCAATCTTTATCAGGAGATATCTCTTTATTTCCCAGATTTCGTTTACCTGCTGCATGTGCACCTTACATGCCTTAACTCTGCATGTGTTTATATCTCCAGTGATGGACCTGGTTCATCTTTGAGTTCCTTTGTCAATCTTCAAAACCATTCAATTTTTTGGGCCAACAAATTCCCCCTTTTTGATGATGACAAACTCTGTGCTTAGGCCTGTAACCAGCTTAATCCAACATTAACACATTTTAGAGTATTGAACATTTATCATAAAAAAAACCAGGTTCATTAGGTTATAAATATCACATGTTCAGAATAACACATAACCATTTTCCCCCTTTTGGCATCATTGAAAAGTTGCAAATTTAAGAAAGTCCTAGATATTTAAGAATTACTCATGGCTACTGGGGCAACTGCAAGTGCAATCATGGATTAATCATCAATAGTAACCAAGAATACAAACTATCAAAGAAAATGAAACAAGATTAAGAGAAAAAACAGCAAAATTTATTTATAGAAGCATTGTTCAACCACAATTGACAAGAAGAAATAAAAACAGTTAACATCATGAGCAAAAAACCAAGAAAAATCCCTAATCTGGGTCACTGAAAGTCAAAGCCAGGCTGGACTACTAAGGCTGGGAAAGAGTGGAGGCTGGGTTTTTGGCTTGGAGAAGAGATAGCATTGTGAAGACCCGTTAAATTTCATGGCTAAAAAAAATGCCCAAATAGGTCCCCGTGTAGTTATAACTGTAGAAATTCTTAAAACGGACTCTTTTTGACTATAAAGTACCCCGGGACTTAAAAGATATAATTTTGCAGATTTGCACAGGTCTGCGGTCCACTATGCGATCGCAGATCAGGTATGCGGACCACATAGTGGTTGCATACCTGGACAGTTTGCTTTCCATTTTGAGGACAGCTATGCGGCCTAGAATGCGATCGCATTTCACGAATGCGGGCCGCATAGTTGTCGCATTCTAGCACCTTGACTTTTGCGGAGAGAGTTATGCGACGCATTATGCGATCGCATAACAGGTATGCAGACCGCATAGTGGTCGCATACCTGGGCAGTCCACTTTTCTTTTTGGCCCATTTGAGGGACAAATATGCGACAGGAATGCGGACCGCATAGCAGGAATGCGATCACATTCCTGACCGCATTTATGCTTCGGGACTGTTAAATTTCGAATTTTATACCCGACCCCCAGTTCATTAAAACACCTCCCCCTTTCATTTTAAGCTCGTTTTCTGATAAATTAGAGAGAGGAGAGAGTGGGCTCTAGAGAGAGAGAGAGTTCCATCTTCCTTAATTTGTTCCTCCCTCACTACTCATGCCTGGAATTGATCAAGTAGGACACCATTTTCTTCACTACAAGAGGTAAGCTTCTACCCCATCAACCTAAATTTCCAGATTTTTGTTACAATAAAACATGGTTAGGTGAGTTCATGAAGATAGGGGTAGGAGTCTTGCATGCATGTAACCAACTAATCATAATCTAGTGAAAGGAAATGGGTTAGAGTAATCTTTCACTAAAAAGAGACCATTCAACCTAAAGGAACACCTAGTGTTTGATAGAATGCTCAAGTGAGTTCAAGACATGGCAATTATTCCTAATTCTAAGTTCAATTATGCCACATTGTGAACTAGATTGAAGGTGCTAGAAGGTCCGGGGAATTGTGGTAAAAAGTAAAGGGGAATTCCGATTCAAGGTATGTATGGCTAACTTTAAACTTTGTAGAGTTACCTTGTTGGTGTCCGAGTACACGGTATGAAATTATTGCTTGAGCATATGTGAATTGTTTGTCCTGCTGTGTCGAGTTGTACGAATTCATTCTTTGATTTTTTTAAGTCAATTACTATGCTAATTGAGATTATGAAGGGTGATTCTTTGTGCTTATCCTACCATGTGTAAAGCTCGTTAAATGTTGAATACATCGGTATGAGAGGATGTGCTGCAAAACGAAAGAAATGATAATGAAATAAAGTGTTGAATGTATCTAAGTGCTAAATATTGTGTAGTAAATAATGAAAGTGAATATGGGCTGATTTTATTGAGTTAAATGATTGTGGCAACACCATATATGAATTACTGGTTGGTAAGGATCATTGTGCCTTGATTTCACACAGTTGTTGGTTGATATGAACTTATGTTCTTCATGATAAAGATCCTTGTGATATAATTGTTGGTGGTTGTTGTTGTGAAATGTGATTGTAAGGTGGGATCGAGCTTCACGCTGCAACACAAAGTAATAAGGGTGGAGAGGTAATAAGGGTGAACTGTGAATGTACGGTGGGAACCGGTTGCGCGTTGCAACACGAAGTAATAAGGGTGAAGAGGTAATAAGAGTAAGATGGGAATGTACGGTGGGATCGGGTTGCGCGCCACAACAGATGAATAATTGAAATGAGTAACTGTGGAATCTCCATTTGTAACTTTATGTATATCTATGTGGTACTTGTGTGGTTACCTTTACTGTCTTCCAATTGTGTATTGTGTGATTCTACTTGGAATAAAATTTGTCCATACATGCTAGTACTATTCAATGGTACTAACGTCCCTTTTTGCCGGGGGCGCTACATCTTTTATATGGATGTAGGTGATTCCACAGCAGGTAGCTCAGACCACCGATAGTGGTGTTCCCCTTCGTACCTTCAGCAGATCCGGTGAGCTCCACTTCCTCCCAGGGCCGTGTGTAGTCTGCATCATCGTTTTGTATATGATATGTCTTTTAAGGTATAGACGGGTCCTTGTTGCCAGCAAGTATTGTATAAACCCTTAGTACTCTTAGAGGCTCCGTAGACATGATGTGGGTTGTACATATATGTATTTTGGGCGGTAAATGTGTTTACTAGTAATCATGGTCCGAATCGGAATTATTGTAGGTTTTGTGATTATTAAATGCGTGGGAATGATAAAGGATAAGATGAACTCAAGTAGTAGATTCATGCTTAAACTCTAAATTGCTAATTCATGTGGAATAATGTATATTATAAACATGGGGTGATGCGTTGGGTAGGAAAGGCAATCCAGGTCCTCTTGACCAGGATCATCCGGTTGGGCGCCGGTCTTGTCCCTCGATTTTGGGGTGTGACAAAAACTTGGTATCAGAGCCTAAGGTTTTAAAAGTGTCCTAGGATGTCTCGGAGCCGTGTCAAGTAGAGCCTTCTTATCGGTGTGTTGTCAACCATATCTATAATTAGGGGGTTGCATGTACATTTAGAAAAATACCCTTTCATTGTTACTCTGTATCGTGCGATGAAGTGGAAGGTGAAAACATCTTTATCTAACTCGTGCATTGTTCCAATTTTCAGTAATGGCACCCAAGAAGAGAACCCGACTCGGCCCAGAGGCCAATACCACCCCAGGAGTGGCCGTGAATTCTTTATCTGATGGTGCGGGTGAGAATGATTCCCCGACCCTGAATCTGCCTGACTCTTCCAACCCAGGCCAGGATATTCTTATTCCTGCTCCAGCGGACCCCTCCCGCTGATGTTTCTGATTCTTCTTCAGTCCCAGCTTCTGGTCCCGGTATTTCTGATGGGGAGCTATTCAGATGTTGACTCAGCTAGTGGCCTCCCAGGCCCAAATATCACATGCTGCCCCTGCATCCTCTAGCGAGCAAGGGGATTCTTCAGGTTCCAGGGTCAACCAATTTCTGCGGTTAGCCCCTCCAGAGTTCACAGGCACCGACCTAGAGGCTGATCCTCAAGAGTTTATTGATGAGATGTGCAAGACTCTCCGGGTTATGAAAGCTACAGAGACCGAGGGGGTTGAGTTGGTTTCCTATCAGTTAAAGGGAGCAGCGTATTCGTGGTTTGAGATGTGGGAGGGGTCTCGTGGGGAGGGGATCCCTCCGGCGAAGTGGGATGAGTTTGTTGATGCCTTCATGGATCATTTCTTTCCTGTCGAGACTATGGCAGCCCCTGCTGCGGAGTTCGAGGTCCTTAAGCAGGGCAACATAACTGTGTGGGAGTACCACATGGAGTTCGTGCGCCTGTCTAAATATGCCATCCACACGATGCCGACTATGGAGGCCAGAGTTCGACGGTTTGTTCAGGGCCTTGGTCCCTTGGTCGTTAATGAAGCTGCTACAGCTGCCTTGCATTCGGATATGAATTATGGGAAGATCGTGGGATTTGCCCAGGCCACAGAGGCTCGGAAGTTGAAAGAAAAGAATGGAGAGGGAGAGTAGTAGTAGGTCCTGGTCAACGGGCAACCCTGGTAGTTCAGTCGGAGGAGGGAGATCAGTCATTGGGAGAGGGTCATCAGGGCCATCCCAGTCCTATGCTCATTCCTCAGCCAGTGCCCCATCATCAGGGCACAGTTATCAGCAAGGGGGTCACTTTGGACCAGGTTCAGATAGCAAGAGGTTCCGTCAGTTGGGTCGTGCAGGTGGGAGGTTCCAGCAGCAGCGGAGGGTCCCATGCCCTAAGTGTGGGAGGTATCATTCTGAGCCTTGTTACTTGGATATACCGGTGTGCTATAGATGTGGAGAGAGAGGCCATATCCAGCGAGACTGCCGCGCACCCAGTCAGGGCACGGGTAGGGGTACTACTCAGCCATCCAGCTCTTCAGCCACTACATCTTCAGCATGCCCTCCATCTCCAGCAGGGCGTGGTACAGTTAGGGTAGAGCACGGGGTCGAGGGGGACCCAGTCGGTTCTATGCTTTGAGTGGTCGCCAGAGTGCGGAGGCCTCCCCATATGTTGTCACAGGTATTCTGATTGTTCAGTCACATGATGTTTATGCTCTTATTGATCCCGGGTCTTCTTTGTCATATGTTACTCCATTTATTGCTTCAAGTTTTGGGATAGAACCCGAACAACTTCACGAGCCGTTCTCTGTGTCCACTCCGGTTGGTGATTCTATTATGACCATGCGAGTCTATATGAATTGTGTTTTCACAGTGCATGGTCGGGATACCACGGCCGTTCTTATTGAGTTAGAAACGGTAGATTTTGATGTAATTATGGGGATGGATTGGCCCTATTCGTGCTTTGCTAAACACGACTGCCGAACCAGAATTATAAGGCTCGAGATTCCTAATGAATCAGTTATCGAGTGGGAGAGTAATAATGTTGTGCCAAGAGGTAGATTTATTTCCTACCTTAAAGCCTCAAAGATGATCAGAAAAGGGTGCATTTACCATTTGATCCAGGTTGCGGACACCACTTCAGGGGTGTCTACTCCCGAATTTGTGCCTGTTGTGAATGAATTTCTTGAAGTATTTCCGGACGATCTTCCTGGGATTCCACCAGATAGAGAGATCGATTTCGGGATTGATGTATTGTCAGATACGCAGCCAATGTCTATTCCACCTTACCGAATGGCGCCAGCAGAATTGAGAGAGTTAAAAGAGCAATTGAAAGATCTACTAGAAAAGGGTTTCATACGGACAAGTGTGTCGCCTTGGGGTGCACTGGTTCTTTTTGTCATAAAGAAAGACGAATCGCTTCGGATGTGTATTGATTATCCGCAACTCAACAAGGTCACCATCAAAAACAAATACCCATTGCCTCGGATAGATGATTTGTTCGATCAGTTGCAAGGTGCTAGGTTCTTCTCAAAGATTGATTTGCGGTCCGGGTATCACCAGTTAAAGATCAGGGAGCAGGATATTCCTAAGACTGCCTTCAGGACTCGATATGGCCACTTTGAATTTCTGGTAATGTCTTTTGGGCTAACCAACGCCCCAGCATCTTTTATGGATCTTATGAATCGGGTTTTCAAACCGTTTCTTGACTCCTTTGTGATTGTCTTCATTGACGATATCCTTGTTTATTCGCGAAGTCAGGAAGATCATGCTACTCACCTCAGGGCAGTTCTGCAGACTCTTCATCAGCACCAGTTGTATGCAAAGTTTTCAAAATGTGAATTTTGGCTAGAATCAGTCTCCTTTTTGGGCCATGTTGTTTCCAGGGAAGGAATTCGGGTTGATACCCAAAAGATTGCAGCGGTAAAGGATTGGCCTAGGCCAACGACCCCGATAGAGATTCACAGTTTCTTGGGTTCGGCTGGATATTATCGGAGGTTCGTGGAGGGATTCTCTACCCTCGCCTCCTCATTGACTAAGCTGACGCAGAAGGCGGTTAAGTTCCAGTGGTCCGATGCTTGTGAAAAGAGTTTTCAGGAATTGAAATTGAGATTGAATACGGCGCCGGTGTTGACCTTGCCAGAGGGTACAGAGGGATTTGTGGTTTATTGTGATGCTTCAAGGGTTGGTTTGGGGTGTGTGTTGATGCAGTGCGGGAAGGTTATAGTGTATACTTCTAGACATCTCAAGGATCACGAGAAAAATTATCCGACGCATGATTTGGAGCTTGCAGCGGTTGTGTTCGCATTAAAAATCTGGCGGCATTATCTTTATGGGGTCCATGTGGACGTGTTCTCAGACCACAAGAGTCTTCAATATTTATTCAAATAAAAGGAATTGAACTTAAGGCAGTGAAGGTGGTTAGAGTTTCTCAAGGATTATGATATGAATATTTTTTACCATCCAGGGAAGGCGAATGTGGTAGCCGACGCTCTTAGTCAGAAATCCATGGGTAGCTTGGCTCATTTGGAAGCAGGTCAGAGGCCTTTGTCTCGGGAGGTTTATCTGTTGGCTAGTCTGGGGGTCTGTCTTTCGACCTCAGATGTAGGGGATGTCGTGGTGCGTAATGGAGCAGAATCTTCGCTTGTAACAGAAATCAAGGAAAAACAATTCACGGATCTAGCATTGGTACAGTTGAGAGAGGCAATTCTGAATCATAAGACTGCAGCATTTTCACTCGACGACGATGACGGTGTTTTGCGATGCCAAGAGAGGCTATGTGTTCCGGACATGGATGATCTTCGGGAGAGGGTTATGGCAGAGGCTCAGAATTCCAGATATTCAGTACACCTAGGTTCTACGAAGATGTATCATGATCTCAAGGAGATTTATTGGTGGAATGGTATGAAGAGGGGTGTGGCGGACTTTGTGACTAGGTGTCCGAATTGTCAGCAGGTGAAGGCCGAGCATCAGAGGCCCGGTGGATTGACGCAGCTTATGGAAATACCAATGTGGAAATGGGAGATGATCAATATGGACTTTGTGGTGGGGTTACCTCGCACTCCATGTAGGTTCGACTCAGTCTGGGTAATAGTGGATCGGCTCACGAAGTCGGCGCACTTCTTGCCAGTCAAGTCCACTAATACTGCAGAACAGTATGCTGAGTTATATATCAAGGAAATAGTTAGGCTCCATGGCACTCCAGTATCTATTATCTCGGAACGAGGGTCCTAGTTCACAGCTAACTTTTAGAAGAAATTTCAGTAAGGTTTGGGTACGCAGGTAAATCTCAGCACAGCCTTCCATCCACAGACTGATGGGCAGGCAGAGCGGACCATTCAGACGCTTGAAGATATGTTACGGGATTGTGTATTAGACCTCAAGGGTAGCTGGGATGATTACTTGTCGCTTATATAATTTTCTTACAATAACAGTTTCCATGCTAGTATTCAGATGGACCCATTTGAGGCATTGTACGGAAGGAGTGTAGGTCTCCGATTGGATGGTTCGAGGTTTGAGAGGCAGAACTTCTAGGACCGGATCTTGTGCACCAAGCTATGGAAAAAGTTAAAGTCATTCAGGAAAGGATGAAAACTGATCAGAGTCATCAGAAATCCTATGCGGACGTTCGTCGAAGAGGTTTGGAGTTTCAAGTAGATGATTGGGTATTCTTGAAGGTGTCTCCCATTAAGGGAGTGATGTTGTTTGGGAAGAAAGGAAAATTGATCCCAAGGTATGTTGGGCCATATAGGATTGCTCAAAGGATAGGACAGGTGGGGTATAGGCTGGAATTTCCCTCTGAGATGTCATTAGTACACCCAGTGCTTCATGTGTCCATGTTGAAAAAGGTGATTAGGGATCCATCCGCCATTGTGCCGGTTGAGACGGTTGAAATTAATGAAGGATTGTCATATGAAGAGGTTCCAGTTGTTATACTTGACAGGAAATTCCGTAGACTGAGAAACAAAGGGATTGCTTCTGTTAAAGTATTATGGCGGAGTCAACAAGTCGAAGAAGCCACATGGGAAGCGGAAAATGAAATGAAAGAGAAATATCCCCACTTGTTTGAATAAGTCCGGTAGTGGTTTTGAAAGTTGTCATTCCTAAGCAATTATGTATTGCGTTAAATTTTGTGCAAGAACACTCCACTCCCCTAATTACCCTACTATTGTGACTTCTCAAACTTTGTGCCATAAATGTATATGTTGTTGTGAATAGCTGAATTATGTGCAAATCATTGTAATAGCTGAATTATGTGCAACTCATTATAATAGCTGAATTATGTGCAAATTTGTGGAGTTAACCAAACTATGCAAGGCTTGTGAAGTAATTGAATTACATGTAACTTGTTGAAATGACCGGATTATGTACAAGTTGATAGAGTAACTGGTAATGTGTGGAATTGGTTAAACATCTGTTTCGGGGAATCTCTGACAGGTAGATAGGCATAATTACAAAGGAAACTCTGGCGAAATTTTCAGAAAATATCAGAGTTAGTAAAAAACATTTTGGGGGTTGGCTTATTTTCTGTTTTTCCTACTCTAGTGATTCCCCGATCCTCATTCGAGGACGAATGATTTTAAGTAGGGGAGAATGTAAAGCCCCGTAAAATTTCATGGCTAAAAATAATGCCCAAATAGGTCCCCGTGTGGTTATAACTGTAGAAATTCTTAAAACGGACCCCTTTTGAGTAAAAGAACCCCGGGACTTAAAAGATATAATTTTGCAGATTTGCGCAGATTTGTGGTCCACTATGCGATCGCAGATCAGGTATGCGAACCGCATAGTGGTTGAATACCTGGATAGTTTGTTGTCCATTTTGAGGAAAGCTATGCGGCCTAGAATGCGATCGCATTTCACGAATGCGGGCCGCATAGTTTTCGCATTCTTGCACCTTGACTTTTGCATAGAGAGTTATGTGACGCATTATGCGATCACATAACAGGTATGCGAACCGCGTAGAGGTCACATACCTGGGCAGTCTACTTTTATTTTTGGACCATTTGAGGGCCAATTATGTGACAGGAAAGCGGACAGCATAGAAGGAATGCGATCGCATTCCTGACTACATTTCTGCTTTGGGGCTGTTAAATTTCTAATTTTATACCCGACCCCCAGTTCATTAAAACACCTCCCCCTTCCATTTTAAGCTCATTTTCTGATAAATTAGAGAGAGGAGAGAGTGGGCTCTAGAGAAAGAGAGAGAGAGAGTCCCATCTTCCTCAATTTGTTCCTCCCTCACTACTCATGCCTGGAATTGATCAAGTAGGACACCATTTTCTTCACTACAAGAGGTCAGCTTCTACCCCATAAACCTAAATTTCCAGATTTTTGTTACAATAAAACATGGTTAGGTGAGTTCATGAAGATAGGGGTAGGAGTCTTGCATGCATGTAACCAACTAATCATAATCTAGTGAAAGGAAATGGGTTAGAGTAATCTTTCACTAAAAAGAGACCATTCAACCTAAAGGAACACCTAGTGTTTGATAGAATGCTCAAGTGAGTTCAAGACATGACAATTATTCCTAATTCTAAGTTCAATTATGCCACATTGTGAACTAGATTGAAGGTGCTAGAAGGTCCGGTGAATTGTGGTAAAAAGTAAAGGGGAATTCCGATTCAAGGTATGTATGGCTAACTTTAAACTTTGTAGAGTTACCTTGTTGGTGTCCGAGTACACGGTATGAAATTATTGCTTGAGAATATGTGAATTGTTTGTCCTGCTGTGTCGAGTTGTACGAATTCATTCTTTGATTTTTTTAAGTCAATTACTATGCTAATTGAGATTATGAAGGGTGATTCTTTGTGCTTATCCTACCATGTGTAAAGCTCGTTAAATGTTGAATACATCGGTATGAGAGGATGTGTTGCAAAACGAAAGAAATGATAATGAAATAAAGTGTTGAATGTATCTAAGTTCTAAATGTTGTGTAGTAAATAATGAAAGTGAATATGGGCTGATTTTATTGAGTTAAATGATTGTGGCAACACCATATATGAATTACTGGTTGGTAAGGATCATTGTGCCTTGATTTCACACAATTGTTGGTTGATATGAACTTATGTTCTTCATGATAAAGATCCTTCTGATATAATTGTTGGTGGTTGTTGTTGTGAAATGTGATTGTAAGGTGGGATCGGGTTTCACGCTGCAACACGGTGTAATAAGGGTGGAGAGGTAATAAGGGTGAACTGTGAATGTACGGTGGGAACCGGTTGCGCGTTGCAACACGAAGTAATAAGGGTGAACAGGTAATAAGAGTAAGATGGGAATGTACGGTGGGATCGGGTTGCGCGCCGCAACAGATGAATAATTGAAATGAGTAACTGTGGAATCTCCATTTGTAACTTTATGTATATCTATGTGGTACTTGTGTGGTTACCTTTACTGTATTCCAATTGTGTATTGTGTGATTCTACTTGGAATAAACTTTGTCCATACATGCTAGTACTATTCAATGGTACTAACGTCCCTTTTGCCGGGGGCGCTACATCTTTTATATGGATGTAGGTGATTCCACAGCAGGTAGCTCAGACCGCCGATAGTGGTGTTCCCCTTCGTACCTTCAGCAGATCCGGTGAGCTCCACTTCCTCTCACGGCCGTGTGTAGTCTGCATCATCTTTTTGTATATGTTATGTCTTTTAAGGTATAGGCGGGGCCTTGTTGCCAGCAAGTATTGTATAAACCCTTAGTACTCTTAGAGGCTCCGTAGACATGATGTGGGTTGTACATATATGTATTTTGGGCGGTAAATGTGTTTACTAGTAATTGTGGTCCGAATCGGAATTATTGTAGGTTTTGTGATTATTAAATGTGTGGGAATGATAAAGGATAAGATGAACTCAAGTAGTAGATTCATGCTTAAACTCTAAATTGCTAATTCATGTGGAATAATGTATATTATAAACATGGGGTGATGCGTTGGGTAAGAAAGGCAATCCAGGTCCGCTTGACCGGGATCATCCGGTTTGGTGCCGGTCTCGTCCCTCGATTTCGAGGCGTGACAAGAATATCCTTAAGAATCCCCTCATTCTTCTCCTTTTCTTTGGCAAGCTCAGTTCTGAGAGCATCCCTCTCATATTCAACCTCAGCCAGGCAGTTCTTCAGCCTAAGTATTTCTGCATCCTTAGCCCCACCCTCCTGCACAAGTGCTCGCACTTTGCTGTTCATCGGTGTCTTCCTGGATGAACCAGGTTCATTGTCAGGAACATTGACAGCATAGTCACAGGCCAGAAGAGTATTTTTGCCAAAGTGATCCTTGACTGTGGCCATTTCTGCCTTCTTTAGAGGCACCTTGTAGTGAGAAAGTACAGTTGTGAGGATTAAGCCATAAGGAATGGTATGAGCCTTGGAACCATTTACCACCCTGTCCAGCAGCTAGATGATGAAGTGAGGCCAGTTGATCTGCTTTCCACTGTCGAGGCACTCCATGAGAACTAAGTCCATGTAGTTGCCTATGTGACTTCTCTCCTGCCTTGGAAATACACACTTGTTAATGAATTCAAACACCATCTTATGAGGGGGCTTCATCTCACTCTTGTAGACAACCCTTGGTTCAACCCACTCTTCATTGTCACAGAACCTTCTAGTGATTTGCAGAGCGGTAGGAAGAGCATCTAAGTTGGGCCATCTCTGCCTGGTGTAATCATCATATCCTTCAGACGGGATCCCAAGCACTTCTCTCAATTTTATGGCATCAAATGAAATTTTGGTCCCCTTCACTTGGCTAGAGACCCTGCCGTCCTTGATTACAGAATTGGCCATGAACTCGACTATCTCACTTCTGGCCAGCCTCCCATCCAGCTGAAGGACCATGTCCTTCCAACCCTGCACCTTCAGCTTATCCATCAGATAGACCATGCCAGATTCCTCCAAATCTTTCAACAATCTCCCCTTCAGAATGGTGCGCTTCCCAAACTTAGTCAAATTGTCCTACTCTCCAGCAGACTCATCTTCTTCTTCAACACTCCAATCCTCCTCTTCATCAATTTGAACTTTCTTTGATTTTACTGTAGACCTGGTTCTCTTGGCTACAGTTGAGGTTGCAGCAGACACAGATGCATACTTCTTTGAAGAAGTCTTGGCTTTCTTTGGTTTGGGGGTCTGAACCTCAACTTCTGCCCTTTTATCATATTGATGGACCAGTTCCATCTCCTCAATCTCAACAGCCTCTACAGGCTCAGCAATTTTCTCCTTTCCCTTCTCAGCTCTCTTTCTCTTACTTTCCTTCAAAGCCTTTTGTAACTCCTCATCTCTCTGCCTAAGTGCACTTCTTGTGGTTCTTCCTCTTGGAAGAGGAGTTTTAGAACCAGCAGATGGAGTGACTTTTCTCTTCTTATTTGCTCCTGCAGTTTCAGACTCCTTAGCCTTTGGAGTCCTTTTCTTCTTTGGTTTATAACTCTCTCATAACTTCTTCATAAGATCTGCCAAGGTCTCCTCAATGGATGAACCAGGTTCATCTGTAAATTTTCCTAGATTTACTAATCCCTCAGCCGCTTCTCTTGATTCATTTCCCCCTGACTTCTTGGCTCCCTCTTCTATTACTATTGTTTCAGTACCACAAATAGATAATCTAGTAGTTTCTTCCCTTGTTCCCCTTGCTTCACTCCGACTTCCCTCTCTCTCTATTTCTTTCCCAATTTTATTTTTACCACCTCTTCGTCTTACTTCTGGAAACACCACATATTTCACAAACTCAACCAACACAAACCTATTTTCTAAGTTCTCCGCTATTTCAGACACATTCTCAGAAGCGATATTTGGTACAGATGATACCTGTTCGGAATCAGATCATCCTGCTGCTTCCTCAGTAGCTAATTTAAGCGAATCACTGGAATTTTTTGATTCTTGAACCTGATTGGCTTGTAATTTAGCATTCAATTTTCTGGCGAGAGAACCTGTAGCCACTGTTTTTTCGGAAATCATTTTAACCCGTCTTTTCTGGGTTCTAGACTAGGGCTAGGTTGAGGAATAGTAGGACTAGGTTGAGACGGAGTAGGACTTGGTGGTGGAGGTGTTTAAGAAGTCGAATATGGAGTAACTGGTGGTGGAGAACCAGGGTTGTCTGAAGGGTTAGTCATTTTTTATTTAAGATGGAAGAAGAAGATTTTGAGTTGAAGAAGAAATTAGAATCAAGGTTTTGGAGTAGAGAGATGAAAGGGTTTCGACGGTTATGGCTTAGTGAATGATCACTTAGAGAAGTGATGATGATGGGGTTCTAAAGGGTATGGTTAATTAATATATAACGGGAGTATTTTGGAAAAAGAAGTCTAATCACTTCTGTAAGTGTCAGTTAGAGATGACGGTTACGACTCCTCTATTTTCTAGGCTCTTAAAATTCTAAGAGGTGACGGAACTGGTTCAAAATTAGAATAAAGACTAGATTTTGAAAAGATCTTGTTTTAGGTAGAGTTCTGCTCATGAATAACTATTAATATTTCAAAATGTATATGGTGGAGAAAACATACCTCGCCTTTCAGATGAACCAAGTTCATCATGTAAGCAACCTCTTGATCAAGCCTCAACTTTCAACAATAGGAAAAACATCATTAGTAACCAATGAGTCATTTCAAAACATGGCAAGAGAGTATGCTATTTACAGCATGAGACTGAGCAATGATTAATCTGATTATTTACACAAATTTCAGAATTTCTAGCCAAATTTTATTTTTTTTATTTTTCCCTCTTTTTTTTGTACATTATAAACTGGTTCAATTAGGTGATCTTAATCATCCCTAACTCTAACCCGTTCCTTTCAAAATGCTCTCTACTTAGTGTTTTTGTAAAGATGCCAGCAATATGGTTATCAGTAGCACAAAATTCAATAGAGATCAATCTTTTCTCATAATTATCCCTTAAAAAATAATGTCTAACATCTATGTGCTTAGTCCTTTTATAATGAACGGGGTTCTTTGTCACACTTATAGCACTGGTGTTATCACAAAATATAGGGATGCATCCAACATCGATTCCAAAATCTAGCAGTTGTTGTTTAATCGACAATAATTAAGCACAACATAAAGCTGCAGCCACATACTCAGCCTCAGCAGTAGATAGAGAAACAGAATTCTGCTTTTTAGTGGCCCAAGACACAAGACATGAGCCTAGAAAATGTGCCATACCTGAGGTGCTCTTTCTATCCACTAGAAAACCTGCATAATCATCATCAGCATATCCCACAAGATTAAAGGTACTACCTTTTGGATACCGAAGACAGAGATCAGTGGTGCCTTTTAAGTATCTCAAGATTCTCTTTACTATAGTTAGGTGGGATTCTTTTGGATTAGCCTGAAATCTTGCACAAAGTCCTACACTGAAAACAATGTCAGGTCTACTAGCAGTGAGATACAACAGTGAATCAATCATTCCCATATACAACTTTTGATCAACAGATGAACCAGGTTCATCTACATCTAGTTTTGTGGTTGTTCCAATAGGAGTGTCAATTTCTTTGGAATCTTCCATTTTAAACCTTTTAAGCAACTCTTTCACATACTTTTGTTGATGGATCATAGTTCCATTTGAATTTTGTTTAATTTGTAAGCCTAGAAAGAAATTAAGCTCACCCGTCATGCTCATTTCAAATTCACTCCCCATTAGTTTAGCAAATTCTTTACTTAGTTTTTTAGTGGTTGCTCCAAATATTATGTCATCTACATATATCTTAACTACCAAGAGATCTTTACCTTTTTCCTTTAAGAATAAAGTACTATCAATTTTACCTATCTTGTAGTCATGCTCAAGCAATAATTTTGATAGCCTTTCATACCAAGCTCTGGGGGCTTGCTTGAGTCCATACAGTGCTTTGTCAAGTTTGTACACATGATCAGGATTCTTCTTGTTCTCAAACCCCGGAGGTTGCTTGACAAACACTTCTTCCTTTAGATAGCCATTTAGGAAGGCACTCTTGATATCCATCTGATGAAGGGTGAATTCCATGTAAGCAGCAAAGGCTATGAGGATTCTTATTTCCTCCAGCCTTGCCAGGAGCAAAGGTTTCATCATAGTCTATGACTTCCTCCTAACTGTATCCTTGAAACACCAATCTTGCCTTGTTTCTTGTAACTGTTCCATCTTCATCAAGTTTGTTTCTGAAGACCCATTTTGTGCCAATTACGGATCTATCCAAGGGTCTTGGTAACATATGCCAAACTCGACTTCTTTCAAATTGGTTGAGTTCATCTTGCGTTGCATTTACCCAGTCTGCATCCTGCAAAGTCTCAGCAACATTTTTAGGTTCAATAAGAGATAGGAAAGCATCAAAATCACAAATATTTCTCAAAGAGGATCTGGTTTTGATTCCAAGATTGGATCAGTGATAATGTTCTCAATAGGGTGAGAACTTTGATATTTGTATGGTTTCACAACCAACTAGTTATTTCTTGAAGTTCCTTCAGTGTTTTATTGTTGTGGAACAGGATCAGGTACATGTTCCAATGAGGTTTGGAAATTAATTTGTTCAGTTCCCCCTGTCATGTTGCCAGGGAGGGATGAACCTGTTCCATCACTTGTTCCTTCCTCCAGTGTTGCTCTAGTTTGGACTGAGTTTCTGACCAGCCCAATTTCTTCATCCTCTTGTTCCTGTCTCTCAGAAAGACTGTTAGTTTCATCAAAAACTACATGCACACTCTCCTCAATACACATAGTTCTTTTGTTATAGACTTTATAAGCCTTACTATGTGAAGAATATCCCAAGAATACTCCCTCATCACTTCTGGGATCAAACTTACCTAGGGAGTCTTTACCATTGTTGTGCACAAAGAACTTGCAACCAAAAGCCCTAAGGTGGGATATATTGGGTTTTTTCCCTTTAAGTAACTCATAGGGAGTCTTCTCTACAAGTGGTCTAGTCATGCACCTATTTATGATATAGCATGCAGTATTAATAGCTTCTTCCCAAAAGCTATGAGGTAGTTTACTAGAAAGAAGCATAGTCCTAACCATATCTTCAAGTGTCCTATTCTTTCTTTCAACCACTCCATTTTGTTGTGGAGTTCTACGGGCAGAAAAGTTGTGATCTATTCCATGCTCATCACAAAATTCAACAAATTTAGCATTTTCAAATTCAGTGCCATGATCACACCTAATTGATGCAAGTTGATTTCCTAATTATTTTTGAGNCCTCGAATCCCTCCTCATCTTTGATTACGTTCTTAATGAATCAGGAGTCCTTCTCCTTATTATTTTGCAATCTTTTCGATTAGGAGATATCTCTTTATTTCCCAAATTTCGTTTATCTCCTGCATGTGCACCTTACATGCCTTAACTCTGCATGTGTCTATGTCTCCAGTGATGGACCTGATTCATCTTTGAGTTCCTTTGTCAATATTCAAAACCATTCAATTCTTGGGCCAACAAGATGTCAAATAGATATTAAGAAATTCTTCACAACATGAGAAGTACGTAAGCAAAGATGTACATAATACACTTGTAAAAGTTCATTATATCCTTATGAGAAGTTTAATACTAGAACAACTAAACAAGACAATAGCATACATGAATGGTTGTATACTTGCCAATACCTCTAATATTAATATTAATAGAGAAAAGCGACGTCAACGTATGAGAAATAATAATATTTCAAGACAAACTTCCTTCAATTAGCTAGAACCTAAGCTCCAACAGTGTAGAAAAATAAGGCGAAGAAGAGACAAAAAAGAGGTACAGATCTTGCAAGTAACAAACTGTATGCATTAAGTGTATTGGTGGAAATAAATAGTACACGTGAAATTAAGTATGAGGATAATGTGGCAAGACACATGGGCCATCAAGAAAGCGACAGTTGGAGTGATGCATTAAAAGAGACACGAGTCGTAACAGATACGAGTGAATTACCCACGAGTTGAAAGAATATGGTTGCTCGAGTCTAAATGGTTAAATGAAGAGGCACCGGTAGAATGAATCAAGATAGTAAAAAGGGAAGGTTCATGAATCGAAAATTAATGAGCGTGAATGGCCACAAACGTTACAGAATCTTCATGAACAGTTACGATTACCAATTATAATGTCTCATTAATATCATTAATGCTCATAATGATTCGGTCTTAAAGGAGAAAAGACGTGGTACTTATAGACTCCTACATAAGGGAAGGAAAATTCACTTGTAAAGGGACATTTTGATTATTATTGGAATATGCTTCCTTTCTTGTGATTTCTATCAATTACTTTGCTATTTCTCATTCTAATTTCCTTTCTTGCAATTGAGAGAAATATGGAATTTCTTGGTTATCAGTAGTCTGAGTACTTCTAAAATTGGCTTTGACTAAGAATCTAATTCTTTGGTTAAACAAATTGGTTCTGTTACCGGGAATCTGATAATCTTCTCTTACTTTCCAAATCCCTCTCTCTCTCAACTAAGTCATGTCGAATGTCAATGACAACAACCAGCAGGTGGAAATAACTCCAGTTCCATCACCTCAAGGAACCCCACGCACTTCACGAGAAGCATCACCTAAAGCATCTACTACTCACAACAATGAACAACATGGAAATGAACAAACTGTCGAGCAGGATGATGTGAAAGAGTTAATCGCTGAGTATGTTAATGATGCTCTCCAGGCTTTCGTGAGGGGACTATCAGTTGTACCATCCACTCATCCGCCCAACAATACTACAACTTTGGAAATTCCACGATCAGGGTTAGCTAATTCTGGAAGCTGAGGAACTCCCAATGAGTCACGTGATGGGAGACCAGGTACGCCTAATAATTCTGATTTACAGACTTTATTACTAACCTTGCAGAAACAGGTGAAATAACAAAACGACTTTATCGAGCAAATACTTGGCGCACCACCTTTGATCAAAGGAGTTGATATCGACAAGTATTCGCAACAACCGTGGAAACCAAGTGCAGCTCCATTACCAATTCCCAAGAAGTTCAAAATGCCTGACATCCCAAAATATGATGGAACAACTGATCCACGTGACCACATCACTGCGTTCACCACGAGGAGGCTTAAAGAGAGCCTACGAAAGTTCCCCGCCACGATGTGGAATGATGTCTATTATAGGTACAGTACCAAGTTGCGGATCGAATAAAATATCATAGCTCAATCAAGGGTTGATGAAAAAACAGATTTGAGGGGGGTAGAATCTGAGAAGAGGTCCGGTAAAAAATAGGTACGAGCCTTATATGGGACCTTCGGGGCGATAAGCTCGTTCCAAATCCGAACACATGCGGGCTGATCACAGATTCACCAACAGAGATTCAGGTTTGTCATCATCGAGATTCAGAAGAGATCGAGATTAATGTAAAAGAGATACCAATGTAAATGCAAGGATTGGAGACTACAATATTAACGTGAGTACTTCCGAGTTGGTCGTTGTTTTAAAGAGCATGGGGGATAAGGTAAGATGGCCCAAAGAAATGAGATGAAATCCAAATAGAAAAAACCAAGATTTCTTGTGCGAGTTCCACAATGATCACGGCCATAGAACATTAGACTGTAGACTATTACAAGGTGAGGTGGATCATTTGTTGAAGCAGGGTTATTTGACAGAATTGTTCAGCGAGAAAGGCAAACAAGCTTACATGAAAAATAGACAAGAGCCCCCAAAACCTCAGTCTCCAAAGAGAACAGTAAATATGATAAGTGGAGGAGAAGAAGTTAATGGCGTAAACTATACAGCTGCAAGAAAAACGACAAAGTTCACAATAACTCACGGGAAGCGAACTCGCCAAACTTTGGAGGACGACAACATAACATTTGATTATGCAGATGTTGATGGATTGATGATTCCCCACAACGATGCACTGGTAATATCTTTATGTATACATGATACTAATGTAAAACGAGTTTTGATTGATCCAGGTAGCTATGTCAATATCATTCTATTGCGAGTGGTGAACGAAATGCTGATGGGTGATCGTGTAGTTCCAAAAGCACATTCCTTATCTGGGTTTGATAACTAAACCGTTATTACAAAGGGTGAGATAGAGCTAAGTACATACGCAGAAGGGGTCATCAAAGAAATGAAATTTCAAGTGATAGACACGGACATGGCCTATAATGTGATTCTTGAGAGGCCATGGATTCATGATATGGATGCTGCGCCATCTACATTACATCAAGTTATTAAATTCCCTTTAAAATGGGGAATTCAACAGATTCGAGGAGATCAACAAACTTTGAGGAATATCAACTCAGTGATGCAGCCAAGTCAAAAAGATACAGGTGCAAGTGAGAAAGATGCGGTAAATCAAATTTCAACAGAAATTGTATCATAATAAACAGACGTGGATTCCAGACCAGATGTAATTCAAGAGCCAGAGGAGAATGAAAACATTAAAACAATGATTTAGGAGCTCGAAGTTGTTCCACTATTCGAACAATGACCAGATCGAAGAATTCATATTGGAGAAAGGCTAAACCCAAAAAGGAGAGGTAAGTTAATTGAATATTTAAAAGCTAACGAGGATTGTTTTGCATGGTCCCATTTAGATATGACAGGTACACCTCCGAAGGTGATGACTCATAAATTAAATGAAGATCCATCATTCGTACTTGTCAAGCAAAATAAGAGGAAGCAAGGATCATTCAAAAATCAAGTGATCGACGAAGAGGTACAGAAACTTTTAAAGATCGGTTCATTAAGCAAGGTAAAATATCCTAATTGGTTAGATAATATTGTGGTATTTATGAAAAAGAACGATAAATAGAGAGTTTGTGTAGATTACACTGACTTATATAAAGCATGCTCGAAGGATTCATTCCCTTTACCGCATATAGATCAACTGATTGATTCTACCGCAGGTCACGAACTTTTAAGTTTTTTAGATGCGTATTCTGGTTATCATAGGTTGGTGACCAAGATGTTCCAAGCACACTTGGGGAAGACGATGGAAGTATACATTAATGATATATTGGTCAAATCAACACAAGCGGAAGATCATTTTCAACATCTTTCAACTACCTTCGAGATCCTCCGCATATATAATATGAAATTGAACCCAGAAAAGTGCACTTTTGGTGTAGCTTCAGGTAAGTTTTTAGGCTTTGTCGTATCTAATTGAGGATTTGAAGTAAATCCTGCACAGATTAAAGTTATTGAGGAAATACCTGATATACTCACAAGCATAAAAGAGGTGCAAAGATTGACAGGTAGGATTGCAGCTTTGAAAGATTTATTTCAAGATCTACAGAGAAAAGCTTTAAATTCTTTTCAGTGTTAAAGAAGCAAAATCGGTTTGAATGGACTAAGGAATGCCGACAAGCCCTCAAAGATATGAAGGCATATTTATCAAATCCTCCCCTACTGCTAAACCAAGGTACGAAAAAAGACTACTTGTATATCTTGCAGTTGCAGAAGTAGTTGTAAGTGCAATTTTAGTTAGAGAGGACAAAGGTAACGACGTAACCTATACAGCTGCAAGAAAAATGACGAAGTTCACAATAACTCATGGGAAGCGAATCGCCAAACTTTGGAGGACGACAACATAAGATTTGATGATGCAGATACTGATGGATTGATGATTCCCCATAACGATGTGCTTGTAATATCTTTACTTATATATGATACTAATGTAAAACGAGTTTTGATTGATCCAGGTAGCTTTATCAATATCATTCTATTGCGAGTGGTGAACGAAATACTGACGGGTGACCGTGTAGTTCCAAAAGCACGTTCCTTATCTGGGTTTGATAACTCAACCGTTAATACAAGGGTGAGATCGAGCTAAGTACATATGCATAATGGGTCATCAAAGAAACGAAATTTCAAGTGATAGACATGGACATGGCCTATAATGTGATTCTTGGGAAGCATGGATTCATGATATGGATATCGTGCTATCTACAATACATCAGGTTATACAATTCCCTTCAAAATTGGGAATTCAACATATTCGAGGAGATTAACAAATTTCGAGGAATATCAACTCAATGATGCAGCCAAGTCAAAAAGATACAGGTGCAAGTGAGGAAGAAGCGGTAAATCAAATTTCAACAGAAATTGTATCAAAACAAATAGACGTGGATTCCAGACCAGATGTAATTCAAGAGCCAGAGGAGAAGGAAAACATTAAAACAACGATTGAGGAGCTCGAAGTTGTTCCACTATTTGAACAATGGCCAGATCAAAGAATTCATATTGGAGCAAGGCTAAACTCAAAAAGGAGAGGTAAGTTAATTGAATATTTAAAAGCTAACGAGGATTGTTTTGCATGGTCCCATTTAGATATGACAGGCATACCTCCGGAGGTGATGACTCATAAATTAAATGAAGATCCATCATTCGTACCTGTCAATCAAAAGAAGAGGAAGCAAGGATCATTAAAAAATCAAGTGATCGACGAAGAGGTACAGAAACTCTTAAAGATCGGTTCAATACGCGAGGTAAAATATCCTAATTGGTTAGCTAATACTGTGGTAGTTCCGAAAAATAACGGTAAATGGAGAGTTTGTGTAGATTACACTGACTTAAATAAAGCATGCCCGAAGGATTCATTTTATTTACTGCATATAGATCAATTGATTGATTCTACCGCAGGTCACGAGATTTTAAGTTTTTTAGATGCGTATTATGGTTATAATCAAATAAAAATGGACCCCTTAGACGAATAAAAAACTTCATATATTACGAACAGGGGGACTTATTGTTATAAAGTCATGCCTTTTGGCTTGAAAAATGTTGGAGCCACGTATCAGAGGTTGGTGACCAAGATGTTCCAAGAACACTTGGGGAAGACGATGGAAGTATACATTGATGATATGTTGGTCAAATCAACACAAGCGGAAGATCATTTTCAACATCTTTCAACTACCTTCGAGATCCTCCGAAAATATAATATGAAATTGAACCCAGAAAAGTGCGCTTTTGGCGTAGCTCCAGGTAAGTTTTTAGGCTTTCTCGTATCTAATATAGGATTTGAAGTAAACCCTGAAGATTAAATCTATTGAGGAAATACCTGATATACTCACAAGCAAAAAAAAGGTACAAAGATTGACAGGTAGGATTGCAGCTCTGGAAGATTCATTTCAAGATCTTCAGAGAAAAGCTTTAAATTCTTTTCAGTGTTAAAGAAGCAAAATCAGTTTGAATGGACTGAGGAATGCCGACAAGCCCTCAAAGATTTGAAGGCATATTTATCAATCCTTCCCTACTGGCTAAACCAAGGGACGGAGAAAGACATTTGTATATTTTGTAGTTGCAGAAGTAGTTGTAACTGCATTTTTAGTAAGAGAGGACAAAGGTAAACAATCTCCTATTTATTATGTCAGTAAATCTTTATTAGATGCTGAAACTAGATATCCTCATCTAGAGAAACTTATTTTAGCATTAGTCATGGCAGCTAGGAAATTGAGACCATATTTTCAATGACATCATATCTCCGTAGTAACTACATATCCTTTAAGGAATATTTTGCATAAACAAGAATTGTCAGGCGGATTAGCCAAGTGGGCAATAGAACTAACTGAATACGACATTATTTATCAAGCTAGAACAACAATAAAGTCTCAAGTTTTAGCAAATTTTAATACAAAAATAATTTCTGAAGTAGAAAAGGAATTACATTTTTTTACTGGAGTTAATCCAGGTACGTGGACTTTATTTACTGATGGCTCTTCAAATGTCAAAGGAGTCGGTTTGGGTATTCTCTTAGTCCCACCCTCAGGGGAAAGTATAAGACAAGCAATTAAATGTTACCCTATTACTAACAATGAAGCAGAGTATGAAGTTGTAATTGCAGGCTTAGAACTAGCACGAGAACTCTCCATAGAGCAAATTGTGATTAAAAGTGACTCTCAACTGGTAGTCAATCAAATGCAGGGGACTTACACTTCTAGAGAAGCACGAATGCAACAATACTTGGAAAAGGCACGAGAATTGGTCAGGCAATTCCAATCATGGAAGATCGTGCAAATACCCAGGGAAGAAAATGCAGAAGCAGACCCGTTGGCTAACCTTGCTTCAGTTGCAGAAGTAACGAGTGAAGAAAATGCTATTGTAATACATTTATTTCATCCAACACTTGACCAGGATAAACATGAGGTAAGATTTAATAATTGAACCTGGGATTGGAGAAACGAGATTGTTAACTTTTTGCAGTACGGCATCGTACCTGAAGGCAAGAAAGAATCTAAAGTGATTCGACGAAAAGCTGCTCGTTATTGTCTAATTCAAGAGAATTTATATCGAAAAATATTTGGCGGTCCTTTAGCAAGGTGCCTTGGACCCAATCAAACTGAATGTGTGATGAAAGAAGTACATGAGGGACATTGCGGAAATGGAAGAGGATGCAGAAATGTTTGTATCCAAGTGTGATAAATGTCAACGATACGCCAACAATATGCATCGTCCTTCAAAATTACTACATACGGTTATTTCCCGTGACCATTTATGAAGTGAGGAATAGATATAGTAGGTCCTTTACCATGAGGTAAAGGAAAGGTACGATTTTTATTAGTGTTAACAGATTACTTTTCAAAATGGGTAGAGGCAGGAGCTTTCAAACAGGTACGAGAAAAGGAGGTAAAAGATTTTATTTGGAGAAATATTATATGCCGGTATAAAGTTCCAAAAGAAATCGTGTGTGATAATGACCCACATTTTATAGGCTCAAAAATTACAGAGTTCTTTCAAAGTTGGAAAATCAAACAAATAACCTCTTCACCTTATCATCCCGTGGCAAATGGACAAGTTGAGTCAATAAATAAGATTATCATCAATAATTTGAAGAAGAGGTTAGATAAATCAAAAAGGAGTTGTCCTGAAGAGTTACCAGGAGTATTATGGGCTTATAGAACAATAGCAAAAACAGCTACGGGAGAAACACCATTTTCACTTGTGTGCGATTCAGAAACTTTAATCCTAGTCAAAATAGGAGAACCAAGCACGAGATTCATATTGGCAACGGAAGAATCAAACGATGAGGAATTAAGAATAAATTTGGATTTACTAGAACAAAGAAGAGAAGCAAGTTTAATATGGATGGCAGCACAGAAACAAATCATAGAACGCTACTACAATAGGAAAGCTCACCTTAGATACTTCAAAATTGGGGACTTCGTTCTCAAAAAGGTTTTCCAATCAACGAAAAAAACTGGAGAAGACACGACAAAAGAGGCAAGAGGGGCTTCCTTAGAAATAAATCCAAAGTCTTCTTCATCAAACCCACGAGAAAAGAGCTATTCAGTAGTGTTACGATTCTTCATTAGAACTCACTAAGGTAGCACCTTCAGGCTCGGGCATGGGAACAGAACTAGGAGGGGGAGTAGCTTTGTCATATGAAATCACACGTCTCCTAGCTCGAGGCTTACGAACCAACGAGCCTTCATCCTATTCCTCTTCATCCTTGGAGTTCTGTGTTCTATCAGCTTATCTTTTATATGAAGAACTCTAGATTATCTCTAGAGCCTTTGATAAAGAGAGTCTCGAAGCAGTGATCGATGCAACACCCACACCCTGAATGGGAAACCCTAGTAAAGAAAGAGGTTAATAAGTGCCAAAATAAATATGGAGGCAAGGTACAAAGTGAAAGAGAAAGTTACCATGAGTCCTCACTTTCCATCCAAACCTATTAGAAAGGTATTTCCAGGACCTTTCTTCCATAGGAGCAACGGCTAGTAATTTTTCTACACAACCACGGAAATCTGGAATCTCCTCAATAGTTCCCATGGTTGCTGAAAAAGAAAAATAAAACAGTTACGAGATTACAAGATCTTCACAAAAAAGAAGAGAATTGAAAAATTGAAAGAGAGACTTACGTGCAAAGTTCCAGTTTTCAGGGAAAGGCATGTTCTCTTCACCCACTAACCCATGTGTGGGAACGGAAACGAAACGAGCATACCAGCCACGATCCTTGGCATCTTCAGGGCTAACCAAAACCCTCTTACTTCTAGTCACGAGAGTAAAAATCCCATGGAAAAATAATTTGGGAGAGTAAAGATGAATTAGATGGTAAAAGGTGAAGGGTAAAGAGGCCAATCTTGACAAGTATCTAAGGCATGCCATAGCCCTCCATACAATAGGACCAATATATCCTAAACACACATCGAAGAAATGGCAAAACTCAATGATAAATGGATCGATAGGTGGTCTAAAACCCAACGTGAAGGGATATGTATACACAAAATAATAACCAGCTTTAAAGGAAGTAATCATTTAATTTGAATTAGGAACTAAAATTGGGAAGTCAAATTTCCAACAGCAATCTCTCCGCACAAGAGAAGTCAAACCCTCAGTAATCTGAGAAGGGGAAACATCAGCACGATCATGAGAAGTCATGGAAGTAACTTGATTTTTAATTAATTCTCTATTAACGAAGGAAAGTTCGGCGGGAATAATCTTATCGATAGTGGGTTCACGAAGTGGTTCACTAGAATCCCTACTTCTAACGGAAGATCTATGTGAAGAAGAAGCCCTAGTTCTAGAAGACGATGGAGGAGTACTACTGGGTTGAGAAGAAGAACCATGCACAGAAATAGATCCTAAACTGCATAACCTACCACCTCTTCTACTTCTGATAGGAGTAGAAGAAGGAGGAAGTTCGTCTACTATAACAACTTTACGAGAGTCAGGATTTGAAGAAGACATAGTTGTATGAGAAAATTACACGTAATGAAGAACAAGAACAAATTGTGAACGAAAAGCACTATAGAAAGTTTTTCGTAAAAGCAAAGGCAAAGGATGTATTTATTTGAAGAAGTAATCGTCATGTAGAGGAGGTAATGATGGGAACGTCATAATTAAACTGTCACTTCATGATTGACGCAGTCGCAAGAAAGCCCTAAAACCCGCTGAAGAAGTTGTAGAGCCAATCGATGAATGCCACGTGTCACATGCATTAAATGGAAGTGACATACGATGCGATACAATGGTACGTGAGAAACGGCAAAAATTCCCGTCATAAATGTGATCCACTTCCCAAATATTCAATAGCTGAATAATTGGTAAGTGGGGGGACTATCTGTATTGGTGGAAATAAATATTACACGTGGAATTAAGTATGAGGATGATGTGGCAAGACACATGGACCATCAAAAAAGCGACAGCTGAAATGATGCATTAAAAGAGGCACGAGTCATGAAAGATACAAGTGAATTACCCACGAGTTGAAAGAATATGGTTGCTCGAGTCTAAGTGGTTAAATGAAGAGGCACCGGCAGAATGAATCAAGACAGTAAAAAGGGAAGGTTCATGAATCGATAATTAATGAGCGTGAATTGCCACAAACGTTACAGAATCTTCATGAACAGTTAGGATTACCAATTATAATGTCTCATTAATATTGTTGGCCCAAGAAAGAGAATAGTTTTGAAGATTGACTAAGGAACTCAAAAATGAACTAGGTCCATCACTGGTAGACATAGACACAGGCAGATTCAAGGCACGTGAGACGCACATGCAGTAGATAAGCGTACTCTAGCAGAATAAGATATCTCCTGATCGAAAAGAATGCAAAAACAATCAGGAGAAGGACTCATTACTCAATAAGAACAGTATCTAAGATAAGGAGGGATTTAGGAGTTGAGATTGACTAGAACTCTTCCACCAAGGAAGAGTAGAATTAGGATTCTAGCTAATTCTTTATCTACTAACCCTATATATTGCACAATGTTCTTATTGTACATGCACGCACAAAAGCAGAAGTAGCACGTGAATTGAGAGAAAAATAGCAAGGCAATTTTGCAAGCAGTTCGTGTGAGATTTGAGTGTGCAAACCTGAAGCTACTTGAACTAGCTAGAAGAACCAGTTCCAACTATTTGTCTTTTAGTCTAGTTTATTCGTAGTAGGTGGTTTTATCTTGTACCTTTCAGCTTTATCTAGAAGCATATGTATTAGGTACTTTGTGTTTTCAAGTTAGAGTTAACTTGAAGTTGTCGCAAACAGTTAGAGGCCGGTTTGCCATAAGGGATTAGAGGTCTAGGTTTACAAATGAGTTTTTGTAAATGCAGTTTTGGCTCACTGATTTAGTAAAGAGTTTTGGAAAAATCCTACTAGGAAGTAGGTCGTGATTTTTTCACCTTTTAAGTCAGGTGTTTTCCACGTAAAAATCTATGTGTTCTTTAATTTTTTTACTCATTATTCCACAACCGTAGTAGTAGGAACACATAGAAGAACCATGTCCTATGCTGAAGGAGTAGATGTGCCAAAGACAAGAGTTGACGGCACTGTTGAGGACTTGAGAAAGTGGGAGAAAAATGCTAAGGCCAAGAAATGGCTTGTGTGTGGACTTGGTCCAAACGAGTACAACAGAATTCAAAGTTGTACTACTGCTAAGGAAATTTGGGACACTTTGCAAGTGGCTCATGAAGGAACACCTCAAGTGAAGAGGTCTAGAGGTACTCTACTATATTCTCAATATGATAATTACTATGAAGGAAGGAGAAACTATCCAAGAGATGTATACAAGGTTCACCACACTGACAAATGAAGTTAAGTCTCTTGGAAGCATTCTTCTTGAAGAAGACAAAGTTGAGAAGATTCTGACAAGGGTTCTACCAGTATCTTGGGAAAGAAAAATCACTGCAATTCAGGAATCGAAGAACATTGCAACTCTTAAGTTGGATGATCTGATTGGAAATCTCACTGCCTATGAACTTAGAAGCCAAACTATAAATATGGATATGCCCAAGAAGGAAAGGAGCCTGGCACTCAGAATCACTAAAGGTGCTGATCTAGAGGAAGATGAAATGGCTATGATCACCAAGGACTTCAAGAAATACCTAATGAGAGGAAAGGGTTCTCCAAGAGGTGGAACTTACAACAAAACAAGGGTTCCTGACAAAACAACCAATGAGGGCTGCTACAAGTGTGGGAAGACTGATTATCACATCAAGAACTGCCCTCAATGGAAAATTGAATGGAAGAAGGAAATATATGAATGAAGGAACAGGAAGAAGGAACAGATTCTCCCAAGAAGAACAAAGGATCAACAAAGGCTATGGTTGTTGCTTGGGGAGAAAGTTCAGATGAGGAATCAGATGATGAAGATGGAGATGAACAAGCACTTATGGCAATTGGAGAATCAGATGAGGAATCTGAGGTAAGTATAATTCATCTCAAAGACAAGATTAAGTTTTTGTCTAAAGAAAAGCTCTGAATTATTGCTAGATTTCATTGATGAATCTGAGGTTATAAATAAAGAAAGGAACAATTGTCTAAGGATTGTGTGATTTTAAAAGCGAAGTGTAAGAACCTGGAACTCAGAGTCAGTGAGAATACTGCACTGAAGAACCAGATTCATACATTTGAAGCAAATATCCTTGAGTTAAAATCTGAAAATCTAAAACTGAAATTAGGAACAAATAAAAAGACAGTTGATTGCACACAACTCATTCTAGAAGAAAATGTAGGTAAATTGAAAGATGAGTTGTATAAGAAGTATGATCAGGTAAGAGTGTTGGAGGAGGATCTAGGCAAGGTCAAGCATGAACTAGACAGAACTAGTAAGTGGAACACGTCCTCCGATGTTTTGTCATGGCTACAGGAACATCATAGTAGCAATAAGAGAGGACTTGGCTTTGGGAATCAGCAACCCAAGTGGGGTCCCAAAAGCAAGTACCTCACTCTTCGTGAGAACAATATTTGTACTCGATGTGGTAAGACTGGTCACTATAAAAGTGAATGTAATGCAAAATAAAAAGCCAGTCAAAAGAACAAAAATTTTGTTCAAGGGAAGAGTTGGTTACCAAGTTGGGCTAAACAGAATTTAATTCATCCTTTTGCCTATAGAAAGGGATCCAAGCTGGTTTGGGTTCCTAAGACTAACCCCTGATTTCCTTTTGTAGGTTCAAGTGAAAAGGAGCAGCCAAATATGGTACATGGATAGTGGTTGATCAAAGCACAAGACAGGAAGCAAGGACCAGTTCCTTTCACTTGAGGACCTCAAAGGAGGAAATGTCTCCTTTGGAAATGAAAAGAAAGGTGAAATCATTGGGGTAGGTAAGAATGACTCTCATTCTATTGAGAATGTCTACTTAATAGACGGCCTAAAATACAGTCTAATAAGTGTATCACAATTGTGTGATAGAGGGAACTTGGTAACATTCACCTCTACTAAATGTTTTGTGATAAATCTTATCACTGACAAGATTGTTTTGCAGGAAAAAAGAGTGAACAATATATATATTGTAGATCTGTACACACTTTTAGAAAATGAACTAACTTGCTTGAGTGTGATGGACAGTGATCCCCTCCTTTGGCATAAGAGACTTGGACATGCAAGTCTGAGCCATCTCAACAAATTAGTCTCCAAGGACTTGGTGATATGACTGCCTAACATCAAGTTCAAGGAAGACAAAGTTTGTGAGGCTTGTGCAAGGGGGAAGCAGGTAAGATCCTCTTTTAAATTCAAGAAAGTGGTAAGTACAACCAGAATGATGGAACTGGTTCATATGGATCTCTGTGGTCCAATGAGAACATTAAGTAGAGGTGGTAAGAAATATGCAATGGTGCTTGTTGATGATTACTCTAGGTTTACCTGGACATTATTTTTTAACATCAAAAGATGAAGCATTTGACATGTTTGCTTCTTTTGTTAGAAAAAATCAGAAAGAATTAGGAAATCAACTTGCATCAATTAGGTCTGATCATGGCACTGAATTTGAAAATGCTAAATTTGCTGAATTTTGTGATGAGCATGGCATGGATCATAATTTTTCTACTCCTAGAACTCCACAACAAAATGGAGTTGTTGAAAGAAAGAATAGGACACTTGAAGATATGGCTAGGACTGTGCTTCTTTCTAGTAAACAACCTCATAGTTTCTGGGCAGAAGTTGTAAATACTACATGCTATATCATAAATAGGTGCATGACAAAACTTCTTGTAGAGAAGACTCCCTATGAGTTACTTAAGGGGAGAAAACCAAATATATCCCACCTTAGGGCATTTGGTTGCAAGTGCTTTGTGCACAATAATGGTAAAGACTCCCTAGGTAAGTTTGATCCCAGAAGTGATGAGGGAGTATTATTGGGATATTCTTCACATAGTAAAGCTAATAAAGTCTATAACAAAAGAACTATGTGTGTTGAAGAAAGTGTTCATGTGGTTTTTGATGAAACTAACATTCTTTCTGAGAGATAGGAACTTGATAATGAAGCAATTGGGCCGGTTATAAACTTAAATGAAACCACAACCCAGACTGAAGCTACACTGGAAGAAGGAACAGGTGATGGAACAGGTTCATCATCCCGGGCAACATGACAAGGGAATAGAACAAAGAGGAATTAATTCTCAAACTTCAGTGGAACTTGTCCCTGAACTTGTTTCACAACAACAAAACATTGAAGGAACATCAAGGGGTAACCAGTTGGTTGTGAAACCCTACAGATATCAAAGTTATCATCCTATTGAGAACATCATTACTGATCCAACCTCTGGAATCAAAACCAGATCTTCTTTAAAGAATCTTTGTGCTTTTAATGCTTTCTTATCTCTTATTGAACCAAAAAATGTTGTTGAGGCTTTGCAGGATGCAGACTGGGTAAATGTAATGCAAGATGAACTCAACCAATTTGAAAGAAGTCAAGTTTGGCATCTGGTACCAAGACCCTTGGATAGATCAGTAATTAGCACTAAGTGGGTCTTCAGAAACAAACTTGATGAAGATGGAACAGTTACAAGGAACAAGGCAAGATTGGTGGTTCAAGGATATATTCAGGAGGAAGGCATAGACTATGATGACACTTTTGCTCCAGTGGCAAGGCTGGAAGCTATAAGACTCCTCATAGCCTTTGATGCTTACATGGAATTCACCCTTCACCAGATGGATATCAAGAGTGCCTTCCTAAATGGCTACCTAAAGGAAGAAGTGTTTGTCAAGCAACCTCCGGGGTTTGAGAACAAGGAAAATCTTGATCATGTGTACAAACTTGACAAAGCACTTTATGGACTCAAGCAGGCTCCAACAGCATGGTGTGAAAGATTATCAAAGTTTTTGCTTGAGCATGACTACAAGAGAGGTAAAATTGAAAGCACTTTGTTCTTGAAATAAAAAGGTAAAGATCTCTTAGTAGTTTAGATATATGTAGATGACACAATCTTTGGAGCAACTACTGATAAGCTAAGTAAAGAATTTTCTAAATTAATAGGGAGTGAATTTGAAATGAGCATGATGGGTGTGCTTAATTTCTTTTTATGCTTACAAATTAAACAAAATTCAAATAGAACTATGATCCATCAGCAGAAGTATGTAAAAGAGTTTCTTAAAAGGTTTAAAATGGAAGATTCCAAAGAAATAGACACTCATATTGCAATTTCCACAAAGTTGGATATAGATGAACCTGGTTCATCTGTTGATCAGAAGTTGTATAGGGGAATGATTGGCTTATTATTGTATCTCACTGCTAGTAGACCTGCCATTATTTTCAATGTAGGCCTTTGTGCAAGATTTCAGGCAAATCCAAAGGAATCCCACTTGACTACTGTCAAAAGAATCTTGAGATACCTAAAAGGCACCACTGATCTTTGTCTTTGGTACCCAAAAGGTAGAAATTTTAATATTGTGGGATATGTTGATGTTGTCTATGCAGGATTTCTTGTGGATAGAAAGAGCACCCCAGGTATGGCACATTTTCTTGGCTCATGTCTTGTGTCTTGGGCAACCAAAAATCAAAAGTTTGTGGCCCTATCTACTGCTGAAACTGAGTATGTTGTTGTTGCCTCATGTTGTGCTCAATTATTATGGGTTAAACAGCAATTGATGGACTTTTGAATTGATGTTGGTTGTATCCCTATCTTTTGTGATAACACGAACCCTGTTCATCACAAGAGAACTAAGCACATAGATGTTAGACATCATTTTTAAGGGACAATTATGAAAAGGGATTGATCACTGTAGAGTTTTGTGCTACTGATAAACAGATTGCTGACATCTTTACAAAAGCACTGAGTAGAGAGCACTTTGAAAGGAACAGGTTGGAATTATGGATGATTAAGATCACCTAATGGAACCAGTTTAGAATGTACATTAAAAATTGAATTTTTTTTTTGGTTAGAAAATCTGGAATTTGTGTAAATAACTAAATTAATCTTTGCTCAGTCTCATACTGTAAATAGTATACTCATGTGCCATGTGTTAATATGACTCACTAGTCTCTAATGAAATTTTCTCTATCTTGGAAAATTGAGACATGATCAAGAGGATTCTTAGTGAAGAACCTAGTTCATCAAGGCAATTTTTCTTTCTATTCTCTTTGCCTTCGAATTTCATTCAAGTCATCCCCTCCATTACAGAACCGTACTCAAATGACTAAACCCAGTGATAATCCTGGTACTCCCCTTCCACCCACCCCTTCCTCTTCTCCCACTTCCCCTCAACCCAGTGTTACCTCTTAACCTAGGAGGAGAGTAAAAATGCTTGCTAGGAAAACTGTAGCTAGAGGAGAACTTTCAAAAAAATTGAATGCCCAGCTTCAAGCAAGTCAAGCCCAAGACTGCCAAAATTCTGATGACTCTTTCGAGTCGGCGACTGAGGGGGAAGAAACTGGATCTTCTGATTCTAAACAGGTAACATCTGTCCCAAACCTTTCTTCTAGGGTCATCTCTGATGTTGTTGAAAATCTAGAAAATAGGTTCATACTAGTTGGGTCTGTGGTGGATGTGGAAATGTCCGAGAAAAGAAGGAGAGGAGGTAAAAATAAAATAGAATAAGAAAAAGGAGAGTGAGGGAGTACGGAGTGATGAGAGGGGAAAAGGGAAAGAAGTGGCTGATTCTTCACCCACCTGTGAAACTGTTAGAACGGATTTATGTGGAGCTGAGCTAGAAAAAGTGGACGAAAGTAGCAAGAACACTGGTTGATCTCTTGAAACAGATAGGCAACAGTTACCAACCCAAGAAGAAAAGAACTCCTAAGCAACAACCCCTGGCACAGCAAAAGCCAATAAGAAAAGGAAGGTTGCTCCTTCTTATACTTCTGAAATTCCTCTCCCAAGAGGAAGAACTACAAGGAGCAAGTTAAAGCAAAGTGAGGAGGAGTTGCAGAGAGCTTTAGAGGAGAGTAAGAAGAAAAGAGTGGAAAAGGGGAAAGAAAAAGTGGTTGAGCATGTTGAGGCTGTTGAAGTGGATGAGATGGACCTGGTCCATCAAAGTGAAAAAGTGACAGTTGAGGTAGAGGTTCAGACCCCTAAGCCCAAGAAAGCCAAGACTTCCTCAAAGAAGTCTTCATCTGTTTCTAAGTCTGCTGAACCCTCTATCTTGGCTAAAAGAACCAGGTCTGCAGTGAAAGCCAAGCAAGTGAAAATTACTAAAGAGGAAGAAATGAGTGGTGAATAGGAGGATGAGTCTGATAGTGAAAAGGAAAAGCTGGCCAAGTTTGGCAAACGAACAATCTTGAAGGGGAGACTTTTGAAGGACTTGGAGGAAGAAGAAATGATCCTGTTGCTTGAGAAACTTGAGGTACAGGGGTGGAAGGACATGGTCCTTTAGTTAGATGGAAGACTGGAAAGGAATGAGATTGTGGAATTCATGGCCAACGCTGAGGTAAAGTATAGCAGAGTCACCAGCTTGGTGAAAGGGGTTCAAATTTCCTTTAATGCTAAGGAGCTGGGTGAAATCCTTGGTATACCCTCTGAAGGTTATGATGACTATACAAGGCAGAAATGGCCAAGTCTGGATTCTCTTCCAACTGCCCTGGTTATCAGTAGAAAGTTATGTGATAATGAAGAAGAAGGTGAGCCCAAGGTAGTTTATAAGAGTGAAATGAAGCCACCCCACAAGGTGTTATTTGAATTCGTCAACAAATGTGTGCTGCCCATGCAGGAAAAGAGGCATATTGCCAACTACATGGACTTGGTCTTGATGGAATGTCTGGATAGTGGGAGGCAGATAAACTGGCTTGGGTTCATTATTCAACTTTTAGACAGGGTTATCAACGGCTCTAAAGCCCATGCCATTCCCTATGGCTTCATTCTCACTATTTTTCTTGCTCATTATAAGGTGCCACTGAAGAAGTGGGAGATGGCCACAAGCAAAGACCAATTTGGGATCAATACACTTCTTACTTGTGATTATGAGATCCATGCCATTCCCAATGAACCTGGTTCATCTAAAAAGACACATGTTAACAGCAAGGTCAGATCCCTAGTGCAGGAGAGTGGGGTAAAATATGTTGAGATAGCAAGGCTGAAGACTCGTTTGGCTGAGGTAGAATCTGAGAGAGATGCTCTCAGAACTGAGCTCACAAAGGAAAGGGATAATAATGAGGGAATTCTTCAAGACATGTTGCACCTTCTCCAAACCAAAAACCAAGTCCCCAGTTCTTCTAAGCCTTAATTGCCTAGCCTGCCTAGAACTTTCAGTGACCCGGATTCAGGATGTTTTCTTTTTGTTGCGCATGTTTTAACTGTTTTTGTTTCATTTTGTGGATTGTGGCAGAATCATATTCTCTATCAATGAAGTTTGCTGCTTTTGTTCTTATTCACTGTCTATATTTCTTTGATAGTTTGAATTCTTAGTTGATTATTGATGATTAATCCATGAATGCATTTGCAGTTGCCCCAGTGGCCATGAGTGATTTTTAACTATCTGGGATTCACACATCTTTTTGCAACTTTTTGATGATGCCAAAAGGGGAAAAATGGTTGTGCTCTGAACAGTGATATTTATAACCTAATAACCCTAGTTCTTCATGATATGTGCTTAATACTCTAATATGTGTCAATGTTGGATTAAGTTGAAACAGGCCTAAGCTTATGGACGCATAAAGTTTTTCATCATCAAAAGGGGGAATTTGTTGTCCCAAGAAAGAGAATAGTTTTGAAGATTGACAAAGGAACTCAGAAATGAACCAGGTTCATCACTGGTAGACATAGACACAGGCAAAGTCAAGGCACGTGAGATGCACATGCAAAAGATAAGCGTATTATGGCAGAATAAGATATCTCCTGGTCGAAAAGATTACAAAAACGATAAGGAGAATGACTCCTTACTCAATAAGAACAGTATCTAAGATAAGGAGGGATTTAGGAGTTGAGATTGACTAGAACTCTTCCACCAAGGAAGAGTAGCATTAGGATTCTAGTTAATTCTTTATCTACTAACCCTATATATTGCAGAATGTTCTTATTGTACAGGCACGCACAAAAGCATAAGTAACACGTGAATTGAGAGAAAAATAGCACGGCAATTTTGCAAGCAGTTCGTGTGAGATTTGAGTGTGCAACCTGAAGCTACTTGAACTAGCTAGAAGAACCAGTTCCAACTATTTGTCTTTTAGTCTAGTTTATTCGTAGTAGGTGGTTTTATCTTGTATCTTTCAGCTTTATCTAGAAGCATATGTATTAGGTACTTTGTGTTTTCAAATTAGAGTTAACTTGAAGTTGTCGCAAACAGTTAGAGGCCGGTTTGCCATAAGGGATTAGAGGCAATCCTAGGTTTACAAAAGAGTTTTTGTAAATGCAGTTTTGGCTCACTGATTTAGTAAAGAGTTTTAGAAAAGTCCTACTGGGAAGAAAATCGTGATTATTTCACCTTTTGGGACATATGTTTTCCACGTAAAAATCTCTGTGTTCTTTAATTTCTGTACTTATTCCGCAACAGTAGTAGTAGAAACACTTAGAAGAACCAAGTCCTTCTATAATCTGTGCACACGAAAAACTGGACACCACACAAATCACCCTCCCCCCTCCCTACCCC
>ML410936.1:0-18054 GCA_005239525.1 Nicotiana knightiana | reverse complement strand
CCACCCCGTGTGGTACTGAAGTGTAAAACATCAAATATCATTAATGCTCATAATGATTCGGTCTTAAAGGAGAAAAGACGTTGTACTTATAGACTCTTATATAAGGGAAGGAAAATTCACTTATAAAGGGATGTTCTGATTATTATTGGAATATACTTACTTTCTTGTGCTTTCTATCAATTACTTTGCTATTTCTCATTCTAATTTCCTTTCTTGCAATTGAGAGAAATACGGAATTTCTTGATTATCAGTAGCCCGAGTACTTCTAAAAATTGACTTTGACTAAGAATTTAATTCTTTGATTAAACATTAAGATCCTATAACTTCTCTGCAGGTTTAACAGCATCAAGAACATTTTTAGAATACGATCTAAGAACTTCAGGCTCGCATGACACCCCTATTATACACATTAGAAAACACGTCAATTATGTACCTGTCTACCAGCCATATGTTGGATTTTCTACCTGAGTCAAGAGATGCAGATCTTTGAAATGTTGTTTGTCATAATATAATCCCGAGTTTTAGGTATTGCACCGGTACGCGATTTGGTTGCTAGAATAGGCAGATCATCCTTGGCTATCGACAGGCAGTTCATCCTTGGCTTATCCGCATTAAGGTGTCGCCTCTATCGTTCCATTAGCTATCAAGCTACGTCGATGTTCTCTCTGTACTCAAACTTATAAAGCGAGCTAGACAACCTATCACATCAGGATATTCTCTCGGTACTCAAACTTATTTGACCCTTTCCTTACTTCCTAGTTCTTACCCCCACACTCTTGAAGACTATTAAGTGTACAACGATATGAATTGACTTTTTAAATCTTATTCTTCACTCAATTTGGCATAGTTGTTGAAGCAGACGACCCGCGCCATTCAACAACTAAATAAATTTCAACCTACCCCTTCTCCCCACCACCTAGCTACAGCTCAAGAAAGCCCCAACTCATTTATTCCTTCAGAACCCAATGAATGGTTTTAATCAAAATCTTGAGACCTTTTTTCTTAGCTGAAGATTTTCATCAACAATGAATGATCTATTCTCAGCCTCTTTTTCTCATTTAAGAAATGAAAATCAAGATTCTCACGGCATACAGAGGAGACTAACTGGTGTTATCAATCTTGACAAGTTTTTGGAAGATGTAGAAGCTACAAAAGACGAGCTTAAACAACTTGAAAAGCTTCACTCTCAACTCCACAACTCACACAAACAGAGCAAGACTCTGTACAATGCAAAAACTGTGAAAGATGTTAGAACAAAGATGGATAATGATGTTTCAATAGCTTTGAAAAAAGCCAAATTTATTAAAGTCTGTTTAGAAGCTTTAGACAGATCTAACGCTGCTAATAGAAGTATAACTGGTAGTGGCCCTGGTAGTTCTTCTGATAGAGCAAGAACTTCTGTTGTGAATGGGTTGAGGAAAAATCTTCAAAACTCAATGAATCAGTTCAATGAACTCCGGCAAAGAATGGCTTCTGAGTATAGAGAAACTGTTCAAAGAAGGTACTGTTGAATCTTTTTTTATTTTTTTTTAGTCATATACATAATTTATACATTGCTTATACACAATTATATACATTAATTTTAGGGTATAAACTTGTCTGTTAATAAAAAAAAATTATATAACAAAAATAAACTGTGTATAATAGCAATTGGCGTCCTAATAGATCCAATATGCATTTAAGTGGAAAAGTAAGTGTCATTACATTAACGTAATAGGTGAGTTCAAAATTATTGGATATTCAACCTGCCAACATGAATAATCTAATTAGTTAAATTAGTTATATAACATTTGCAATAATAGATATTGTATTGTATGATATATTATGATGTAATGTTGTTGTATCCTCTTTATATTCTTAGTGTATGTTCGGTTGCTTCAACTAAATTATCATGGCCAAAATTTTTATTGTTGGCATCAATATTCTTCCTAAAAATATAATATATAGTTGTCCACGTGAAAATAAATATATACGCGACATATATAGCCCAATTTTGAGGATTGTTTGACCCTGTAACTTTTTTATTACCGTAATAACTACAAATCATTTAACTAGTCATCTTTTTTATTTATCACAAATTTTATGCCCATACAGTAAAAATGACAACTATTAATCTATGATTTCCACAAAGCGGTGAGACATATAAACAATCATCAAATTATACGCATCCCTTCAAGTTAAACAACTAAGTAATTGTCAACTACTAAGAGTTGCCATACCATGTCTATCAATGCAACATGAATGCGTGTACTGCTAAATAATTATGGAAAAATGATATGGTATGACAATGCAAAAAAAGAATTGACATTATTTTGGCCTTACATTAGGTTTGATAATAGAAACCCAAAAAAAATTTGGCACTTAATAACCAAAATCATTTTTCTTACAAATAGCAAAAACTTTTAGAACCCTCTTTTCTCTTCTAATGATTGCCATTTTTCCTAGAAATTAGGGGCCACTTCCTTTCAAATTAGAGTAAATCAAATTTAATTTCGTTACCACGATACACCAATATAAGAAATCTCAAGATCTCAGTATGAATGTTGGAGCTATTTTTATATTTTAAATTAAAAACCTATAAAGGTGAAAAAGAAAGTGCATGGTAGCTCATATGTTTTGAATTTGAATACGGACTTGCTGAGAAAATGCTTTTATGCTCAAAAGAACTACAGCATAAATCTTACTTGAATTAGCTTGACAAAGTCTACGCTTTCCAAACAACGAATGTGTATATCTCTGGATGCATACAACGATCGTACAAATTTACTCACACAAAATAAAGATACGCACCAGAATGATATACAAAAAGTATATGAAAGTTTTTGCATCAAATAACGTCAGAAATTGAGAAGAAGAAAGATGAGGCTGATCTAATGTATTGTTGTTGAATTAGAATTTATATGTTTTTGGAACTTCAAGAATAGGTAGGATATATTTAAATAATACTTAAAAGGGTCAAATAACAATAATGGAATGAATTATAATTATGCCAGATAGTACAAATAAGAAAATTTTATAAAAAAAAATTTTAAATAATTAAATACATAAAATTTTGTTAATTTTGAAGTTCAAAATATTAGAAAAATTATTAAATAATTATTTTTAAATATTAAAAAGTTAAGTTGACTATTTTGTCCAGTATAAACTTTTTTTTAGGGTTAAAAAGGTGAACAACATTTCGCTAAGGAGTTTCGTGCTTATAAATCAGTACTATTCTTAAAAGAAGTCCTTAGTGGTGGTTAAAAAAACAAAGGGAGTCCTCACAAAACTTTGCTACTTTAATAAGATTTCCATACGGTGGTTTCTTGTTGTTAATAAATTTGTTATGTTACATTATATTAATAAGGAAGGATTTATATGAGATATTCAATATTAAGAATTTGTACATACTTCAAATAAAGAAGGATTTAGCGTATCAATTTAGTTTAGTTAAAACTCCTAAATATTAGGAAAAAAACTTAAAATGATTATTTTGTCCAATATAAAATTTATTTTTTAAGCGATGAAAAAGGCTAGGGTCTTCGTACTTTTAATATAGTACTAACTTTAGTCATCAATCAGTAAAATATGTGTATATGAATAACATGTAAATCAAGTTATCAAATGCTAAGTTTTAAAATGTATACATTAAGTTAATATTTTGTAATAAGTAACTTTGTATAGAGAAAAATATATGGGGTTTGTCTTTTATTTTAACGAATACCAGAAAGAAAATTAATTAATGGCAACAAACTTAGAATGTATGTTGTCTCCTAATATTTCATTCTTATTTCTTTTAACATTTACATTTTTAACAGTTTGAATCTTACTACTATATTATAATCTAGTTTATTATAAATTTCTAAAAAGAATGACTTGGATTTTTCGTAAATTAGTTAAATCAAATACTTTTTTGGTTAATCAGGATTGTTCTTAACATTAAGTAGATTTTTTGGTATTGATTCAAATCTTAATGATAGCTCATCCTAACTTTTAAATATTTAATAATTATTATTATAATTTTTATCCAGTAAGAATTTTACATTCAATATAATAAAAAATTGTTCAGGCTATGCGCATCGCGCGTGTAGCCTATTTAAATGAGTGTTTGAGTTATGAAATAAAAGTATAAGTTCTTGACAATAGTCATTAATATTGACATTGTATGTATAACTAACTCAATTAAGAAAAGAATATCTCATAGAAATCCTCAATCATCAGTTAATAATTTAACTTATTTTTCATGCCACTTTTTTAATAAATAAAGTTATCATGCTTCCTTTTCAGTTTTAATAGTACACATTGTCATTGAAAACATAAATAGTGCATAGAACTTCACACATATAGCAAAGAACTAAAATTAAAGTGTCCTGAAAATGAGAAAAGACATTCAAAAGAATACTAAAGTAAGCTAGTAAAATACACTGGAGAATGATTCAGAATTATATTTGAAAGAGTATATTTGAAAATAATTAGTTTTATAACATTTCTATAATTTATTTTTAAAAGGTAAAATGATCGATACACATTTCGATTGGAGAATATGTATTTCTTCTTAATTTGAAGGGAATATCTTTTGATTTTTTTTAAAGAAAATTGTAGCAATTCATGTAACATGATATTGAATCTAAAATGATTGATATATCTATTCTTTGATAATTAAATTCCGATATTTATTATATATTTTTACTATGATTCTTCAAAAGGACATCAACAAAAATAATTATATTTTTTTTAGAGATTTGGAATAAAGAGGTTCGTCATATAGTTTTAAGAAGAAACTGGTTCACACGTCAGAAAACTTGAGCACATATATTTTATTTGAAGGGCATAACATTCGGGGGTAAGCTTACAAAAATTGTAGTCATTTTTGTTACATAACATTAAATCTAATATGATCGAAATCGTTATATATGTTTATTATAATTCTTCAAACAGTCATCAAATTACACTAATTAGAAAAATTGTATCTTTCTTTTAAAGCTATTGAAATGAACGGCTAGGTCATATAATTTATAGGAAAAAAATAAATAATTAAGTAACAATGTAAGGTCTAAAACTGACTAATACTGAATGTGTATTTTACAACCAATAACGTATTACGTATACAAAAACTATAGAGGGCCATTTATTGAAACAAATGAAAAATAAAAATAATAATAAATGTCAACTTATTTTGAATACTTATTATTTCATTATTATTTCTTCTATTTTGAAATTTAACCAAATTAATTTCTAATACTATATTATAATTGATTCGACTTTATTTTATAATTTCTTTTATCATTGATGGTCTTTTTTATTAAAATATATCTATTTAAGCTGAGATTTTTGTCAACCTGAAGATAGATTTACTTGTATGATGAATTTGAAAAATAATAAAATTAAATTGCTCATTATATTCCAAATACTTAATTATTTATTTTCAGCAATAAAAGATATAAATTATATTTTATTGATTTAAATTCTTAATAGTAGTACACATTGCTCGTGTATCCTATCTAGGTGGATTTTAAAGTTTGTATATTTTAAAGTATTTTAGTATATAAAAGAGTTTTACCAAAATCAAAACATAAAAAAAGTTACTACATCATCTTCCAAGAACGACGTACGTCCTCTTTATTTTTTGATTGATTTCCTGGTATATATCCAAAGGGATAGACTTCTAAATACGAAGTGATTACGTCCTATTTGGTTAGTATTTTTTATTCTTTCCTTTTCTTGCTATTTATATATAATTTAAGTGTAAAAATTTATATAAAATAACACGTTTATATTTTTGAAGTTCTAAATATTAAAATTTATACGTAATCCAAATAAGGAAGAATGTAATATATAAATTTAGTTGATTTTGTAGTCATAAATATTAGGAAAATAATTAAATGAGTATTCCTACATATTAAGAAAATAATTAAATGAGTATTCCTACATATTAGGAAAGTAACTGAATTACTATTTTATCCAAAGTAAACTCTATTTTTAAAGGGTAAAAAAGGTGAACGACATTTCGCTAAGGACATTCGTGCTTTTAATATAAACTAATTTTTGCGTACTTGCATTGCACGTGTGAATCGCGTTAATTAATTAATATGAAATATATACAAATTGTTGAAAAACAACAATGAAAGTTAAACTAAATGCAATATGTGTTTACCTGATGAACATAAATATTATTAAATTGACACAATATAGTTGAATTCAATATTTTCTTAATAAATTTACTATAATTAGTTCTATAGTATTTATTTTCATAAATATTTTCTATATTTTCATAAATATTATCCTTTTTTTTTGTGTAGGAATTTTGTGCTTTTAAAATAGTATGAAAAATAGATAACTATGGAAAGTTGTCTGTTGATAAATTTATTTTTAAGAATATCTAACTGAATTGCTAAAGAATTAATTTGTTGTACATCTATAAATTTATAAACTCCATTCAATGTTTATTTATTCATCCTCCTTTCTATATCTAGATTTTTGAAAGATGGGTCAAAATTATCACTCATGGACGTGCTTTCTCGATCTAATGGATTCCAGTTGACCTAAAACCTAACATTTATTAATTCTTTTAGGGAAATAAATGACTCCCAAACCTAAAAGAAAATGAACGTGTGGGGAATTTTAAATGTGATTTTCATGTGCTATTTTTTTATTACAAAAATATTTATATTATATAGTTCATATAAGAAAAAATTTAATACACAAAGTTTAGTTCATTTTAAAGTCTAAAATATTAAAATATACCTAAATGTTTATTCCTAAATATTAAAAATATAATAAAAATATTATTTTGTCTAGTGTGAAATCGATATTACAGGAGACAATCTAATTTATAATTTATTTAAAAAATGCAATTGGGGTGGCATTTATCAATTGTACAACATAAGATAAAATAATAATTAATTAATAAGACTTAGATCAGATGTCTAGCTAATTCTCTGTTATGAACCGTAATTGTCCAACCAACATGTATAAAATTTATAAATTAAGCCAAATTGAAATTAGTTAATCCATAATATGGAGCAAAATTTATATGAAAATTAATAGAACTTTGCAAGATGTCAAATATAATATCAACCCAGCCAAATCCAAATCATGAAACAAAGAATTATATAAAAATTAACAGAAGTCTATAAGATAAAGAGCACAACAACAAAATCCAGTATAATTTCAGAACTGGGACCTGAGGACGGTAGTGCGTATGCAGACCTTATCCCTACCATGGGATAGAGAGGTTGTGTTCCATCGGCACAAGAATTACAAGATAAAGAGCACATAAATTCAATTACCTTGATTTTAAAGCAAAACCATTATTGAAAAGAAAGCTTCCAGATGATGGGTTACAACACACTAATCTTGTAACAAATTCCACGTACAAATTAAAGATGGTGCATAATACAAATTGCTTTGGTATTATATTCAAAGTTCTAATAAAGTGCGTGGATACGAAATTCAACTACTAATATAAAGGTCACAAATACGTGAATGCAAAATTCAGCTACTAATACAAACAAGCGCATGCAAAATTCAATTTATTAATACATTTATTTCTTAAACAATAAAAAAAAAAATCATAATTCGGATCTTTACATAAATAACCGGTCATATTCATTGTTTACTTTTTCTAGCCATCTACATAATTTATACATTAATTATACATAATTATACACATATAATACATAAATTATGCTTATATTATACCTTTACCGGCTATTTTTAGTTTAAGCGGTTAGTTGGCAGGCTATTTGGGTTAATTCTTCATAATTGTTTTTATTTTCAAACTGTGGTGTTATATTAATGTGTGTACATCTACCTATATACACATTACACAGTATAATCATGGTATAATGCAGATTTGTGTTTGTTTATGTATGTGTCTAAATTTAATTATATACACGGTATCTAGTTGAGGTTTACCTTTTCTTTTCTTTTTTTTGTATTTGTTAATTAAGTGTGTTAATCTAATTATATACACACTATAACACAGTGGCGAAGTCAGAAATTTTCCAATGGTGTTCAAACTTGAAAGAATTACAAAAAATTTTCCAACAAAAAGTATTTAATATATGTTATATACATCTATAATTTATATTTTACCTATATGCGTAATGTAATTTTTCGCAATATTTCGACGAAGGGTGATCAATTGACCACCCTTAGCAAAATATAGCTTCGCCACTGGTAGAACGATGATATATCATATGTTTATGCTTATATATCTAATTATATACCTAGTATATAATGGTATTTGTCACGACCCAAATCCTAATCTAGGTCGCGATGGCGCCCAACGGCGATGTTAGGCTAGCCAACAATATTAGTCTAGTGAGTTCTACTTAATTTTATAAAACTTTATTAACAATACTTGAGTTCTTGTCGCGAGCATGAGAAAATCACAAGCATCAAAGGCAATTTAATTGAAATGACCAAAAGTTAAGTTTTAAATAGTTACATGTCTAAAAGAATAGTCTACTAATGTGTGTGCCAGGAACTGGTGTCACAAGTATACAGGCGTCTAGTAGAAGGAAATCAAAAGAATACATTTATCCTACTGTCTGAGAGGATATAGACAGAATAACAAAAGGGAATGACTCCAACGTGCTGCTGAACGGCATCAAGAGAAGCAGCTCACTGTGGAATCTCTGAATCTCGTGGAGTCAAGAACGTGCTCCGGGATGATAACCAGATGCACCTGCCTCAGAACCTGTACAATTAAGTACAGAAGCGTAGCATGAGTACATAAGTATCATGTACCAAGGTAAGTATACAGTCTAATCTCGAAGAAGTAGTGACTAGAGGTCAACTTGACACTTACTAGGCCAAAATAATTTATCTAAATATAAGGCTAAGCATGAGTATCAAAATATGAATAACAATAAGAACAAGAAACGATAAATCTTTTCACATGTATTTTTTTATGTGTCAATTCCTATCAAACAGATTAGTATTTTATTCTTCAGGGCACTTTTAACGGTTTAACAATCACAGGAAAATACCAAGCAATTAGCATGCGCATAATATGCCGAGGACGTACGGCCCGATCCAACAGAAAAATAAATGTGCACTGCCAGAGGGTCGAACGGCGCGAACCATAGATGCATCTATTAACCTGCCAAGACGAACGACCCGCTCTCATGAGAGTAGTGAAATAAATCATCCCGCTCGCGGAATAAAATTGCGAACTGGTTCCACATGAACATAACACATTATTCTAAATTCATTTCTTTTTTTAAATTTATGACTTACTTGAAACCTTTAAATTCTTAAGATATTGATATAAACTTTCACTCAATGATGATAGCGCACATAAATCAATTAACAAAGTTCATGAGGCATGGCGTAAGCCTAAACTACCCGGACATAGCAAGAATAGTCACTATGCACCTAGTACGTACGTAGTCCCCTACAATTATTCACATGATCAATTATTGCACCTAGGGGGAAGGTTCCCTCTTACGAGGTTAGAAAGGAGTCTTACCTCGTATCAAGCCTACTTCCCGATTCAAGGATGCACTCAAACCTTCAAATGTGACGCCCAACAACTCGAAACTAGCCAAATATTACATAAACTAGTCAATCTATGCTCAAAAGTTCATAATTCCACCAATTAACTGATTACCCAAGCCTATTTGTAAGATTCCTAAAATTCATCCTCGGGCCCACATGCTCAGATTTCGGAAATTCTTGAAGAAAGTTGTTACCCATAACCTAAGGATCAATAATATATGATTTTTACTAGATTCCATCACAAATTTCGTGGTTAAATCTTAATTTTATCAAAACCCTAGGTTTTACCAAACCTATAATTTTCACTAATTTACATGTTGAAATCTACCTATAAACTATGTATTAAACTCACATGATGTAGGAATTACTTACCTCACAAAGCTAGGTGAAAATCTCCCTTTTTGTAGCTCCCAAATCGCCCAAGAGTTGAGTGAAGTGAGTCAAAAATGACAAACTCCCGTATTAAATGCAGGCCACTGCCTTCAACGATTTTCGCACCTGCGGTCTCGCTTCTGCGGACAATCGTCCGCATCTGCGGAAAAGAGGGAGGCTGGAAGGCATCGCACCTGCGAAGAGGTGCCCGCACCAGCGAAAAGGGGAACCGCATCTGCGGATTTTGGCATCTGTTCAAGGATCGCACCTGCGAGGCTTGGACCGCTTCTGTGGTCTCGCACCTACAGCTGGCCAACCGCAGGTGCGGTCGCACCAGAATGGTGCAACAGCAGTTCACTTGAGCTGGGACTCGCCTCGCGCGACGTCCGAATGACATCCAGGGCCCCCGAGGCCCCGTTCGAATATACCAACAAGTTCTAAATCATAAAACAGACTCGCTCGAACATACGGAACACCCGAAAGAACATTAAATCTAAGAATCGTACCCCAAAACCAACTAAACTCAACTTATGAAATTTAAGTTCTTGAATTCACTTCCAACATGCAGAAACGTACTTATACAACTCGGAACGACACTAAATTTTGCGAGCGAGTTATAAATGACGCTACGAAACTATTCTCGGTCTCGAAAATTCCGTTTGGACCTCGATATCCTCAAAACACGTTCCAAACCTCAATTATAGAACTTCAAGAATCTTATTTCACTATTTGGCGCTGAAACGCCCCCGGGTCATCCAAAACCCGTTCTGAACATATGCCAAAGTCCGAAATCATCATATGAACCTATTGGAATCTTCAAATCCCGATTCCGAGGTCGTTCACTAAAAATATTGATCGAAATCAAACTTGGCCTTTAAGGCCAACCTTAAGGAACTAAGTGTTTCAATTCCAACCCAAACTCTTCTAAATCCCGAACCAACCATCCCCGCAAGTCATAAACAAGTAAAAGCAAGTACATATAGTCTTATCTAGGAGCACGGGAATCTATAAAGAAAAATGACCGATCGGATCGTTACAGTATTTATACGAAGTATAATATTATTATATCATATATTTGTGTTTATTTATTTACAAAACACGACGGGATAAAGCTAATAAGAAACAGACAAAGAAAATGGTTGTAGTTCATCCTTGTATAGTTGTATTTATCACTTTCATCATCTTACTCGATTGTCACATTTCCAATAAAAGAAATTTTTTGTAGCTTAACTGAAAAGATGCTAATAACAATAATAACGATAAACAAGTGTTTACCCTATAGATAACAATTAAATTTGTACGAGATTTTAAGAATATGTGGATTAATTCAATACAGGTAATCAAAAATAATAAATAAACGAATTAAAAATGAGCTAAATAACCACACAAGTTGTGACTTTGAGTCGGAGTTCGGATTTTAGCTTAACAATAATTTTATCCTCAACCGGACCCTCGATTCGAAGCGGAATGCTTATGAAGAACTATGATTAAAATAAGAACATTTCAATAGCTAGAAAGCACGGAAATAAGTTTGTATTGCCTTGATATGCGTGTTGCAGTGTGTATTGAATAAAAAAGCTTCATCTTTATATAGTAGGAGAGTTTCATCCTAGTACAACTCTAAAAGGGTTTAAAAAAATCATCCTTTCTCATCAATTGCTGATATTCTACCGACGTCGGGCGAGATTCGTGCTGTGATATCCGGTTAGATGCGGATATCATGACTTTCTATTAGTTGTATGCAACCGTTCGTAGTACTTTCTGAGGTTTAAGAGCTCGCTCTGGATCCGGGGAGTGTTATCTTGCCAGGCCCGGTGGTGAGCACTTCGTTTGGCCCCTAATACGAGAAGTTCCAGGCTTCGATTATGATCCCATGCAGTCATGTCTTCGCTTCTTTTGACCCACCAAAAAATCGGGGTATATGTTACCCTCGATTTTACCCGTATATAGATAGTCCCTCGTTTCCCAGAGAGTAAGTTTGCCGAAATGATGGGAAACGATATATTTTCCCGGTTCCTTCCTTCGTACGTTACAACCGAGACGACGAAGGAGCCGAAACGTCTCATCAGTGACACGTGTCAACCATCGGTTGGCCGCCTCCGAATGTGAAACGTCGCGCAATGATAACGTTCTCCTATAAAAGCTTCAACCATTTATACCTTTTTCACTTTCCGATCTTAGCTCTTATCTTCGAATTCCCTAGCAGCTTCCAACTCTTTTAAATATTCATCTTTTTACCTTTAACCTTCAAATCTTCATAATTGTTCTTGAGCTTCTACCTAGATCTTCATCCTACCTTCAAAACTTCATGCATTTTCTTGGATTTTCAACCTAGAACCTCATATCTTCACTCTCAAAACTTCAAATCTTCATAAACTCTTTCCAAATCTTCACATATTTTCCAGATTTACGATGGCCAAGACTTCCAAATCAGTTCCTCAACAGGCTGCCTCTTCATCTTTTTTTGTATTTATTTTATGTTTGTATATCCAATTATATACCCGATGTATAATGGTATATATACAAAGTATAATAACATGATATCATTTTATTTATTTATAAAACAAGATGGGATAAAACTAATAAGAAACAGATAAAGAAAAAGATTGTAGTTCATTGTTGTATTTATTGCTTTCATCATCTTACTCGATTGTCACATTTCAATAAAAGAAACTTTTTTGTAGCTTAACTGAAAATATGCTAGAACAACAATAAAGATAAACAAGAGCTACCTTTGAGCTTTGACAGATTAAGTGAAAGTAATTTAATTACAAATGCATAAAGAAGATATGGAGGGCGGCGTTGAAAGAAGAGAGAGAAATGAAAATAAATTAATAAGATCAATTTATTCCTTAATTTGTGGAGTAGATTCTTTTTAGAAATTTTTTGAAATATGCTATAATGGTAAATAAATCTGTTATTTTTTGAATAAATAAAGAGTGCTATTATGTGTGAGTGTTAGTTTTAAAAGAGCCACCATGTAAAAATCTCTTTAATTTAACCATGTCCTTGCCTTATATTTCCCTTTGTTATTGGTGGAGCTCCAGCATGAACTCTGTGAAGTCCAAATATCTAAATTCTTTGAGAAAAAAAGGGTTCAAATTTACTTGCTATTGCTCAATTTTAGACTATGGTTCAAAATTATCCTCACCTTGATTCTCTTTCCAGTAAAAAGAAATCAAGTCCCACGTAGTTCACAGGTAATCAGTTAAATAGATCGCGTTTAAAAACCAAATAAACTGTTTAGGAGATATGTGACTTAGGGGTCATCTTTGGCAACTTAATAGGGTCAGGGAGGTATCTCCTTCATTAATAACTGAACATGCTTGATGAACTTGTTCTTTTGGATTTTTTTCTCTTGGGTTTTCTGTCGACCTGCCCTTAACACTTGTTATATAAGGGCAGGTCGACATCGTATGATTTTTCGTCGCTTCTGTGGTTTCCCTCCTGTCTACCCTTCCATTTTTGTTTTTTTTGTTATCGTCACTTCATCTAAAAGTTCAAACTATTGAAACTAGGACATCTGACTACTCTAATACTAAAATACATTGAAATGTGTGACTGACTCATCTAAAAACTTGAATCATTAGAGAGACTATAAATTTAATTACTCAATTATATTATGTGTTCAACAGGTACTACACGGTAACCGGAGAAAACCCAGATGAAGGTACACTAGATAATCTGATATCCACTGGCCAAAGTGAAACACTTTTGCAGAAAGCAATACAGGAGCCAGGAAGAGGGCAAGTAATGGGCACAACTAGGGAAATTCAAGAAAGGCATGAAGCTGTGAAGGAATTGGAAAGAAATCTGAAAGAACTGCACCAAGTTTTCTTGGACATGGCAGATTTAGTGGAAAGTCAAGGAGCTCAGTTGGATAACATTGAAAGTCAAGTCAACATAGCCAATTCCTTTGTAAGAGAAGGTGCTCAGCAGCTTGAGGTAGCAAGAAAGCACCAGAAAAATACTAGAAAATGGACTTGTATTGCCATTGTTATTTTGCTGATTATTATCTTGGGGGTGGTTCTTTCCGTTCAACCATGGAAGAAATCAGGGGGGGGAGACACAGCCGCAGCCACAGCAACAGCCATCGCATAGGTACGAGTTTGGCAGAATCCAGTAGCCTCAAACCATATATTTGCACTAAAATATCATTTAATTCATGTAAGTAATCTATTCAGAACTCAATAAGCAAAAAGGATTGTTGTTCAGAACCCATAAACTAAAAATCCTACCTCCACCTCGGAAAAAAATGACATATCACGAGAAGTAGTCAAAACGATCTTATAAGTCATTGGTTCGAATAATGGAGTCAGTCACTAATACTTATTTCAAGGTAGACTACCTTACGACTCTTACATGACGACTTCATGCACCGCACTACCTTTTTTTTTTTAAATGTTTGGAGTTCTCTTTGTAGTTATTGCTATAAGGAGAAACGGAGCTGAGGGATACTGTTTAATATTTTACCATGTGTTATGTCTTAATTGCTTGGTTATATCTAATCTCTTGTTGGTGGTTCATTTGTTTCTTCTTTGGACCTTTTCAAAACTAATAAATGCATGTGGCATGCGACCATGAGAATTCCAGCCTGCAATTGATTTACTAGACCTGAAAGATGTCAAATAGAATCTAAGAAATTCTTCACAACATGGCAAGTACGTAAGCAAAGATGTACATAATACAATTGTAAAAGTTCATTATATCCTTGTGAAAAGTTTGACAATAGAACAACTAAACAAGACATTTAGCATACTAGAATGGTTGTATACTTGCCAATACCTCTAATATTAATAGAGAAAAGCGACGTACAGCGTACGAGAAAAAATAATATTTCAAGACACTTCCTTCAATTAGCTAGAACGTAAGCTCCAACAGTGTAGAAAAATAAGGCAGAAAGAAGAGACACAAAAGGGGTACAGCTCTTGCAAGTAACAAACTGTATGTATTAAGATCCTATAACTTCTCTGCAGGTTTAACAGCATCAATAGCTAGAAAGCATGAAGAACATTTACCTAGACCTTTAGAATACGATCTAAGAATTTCAGGCTCGCATGACACCCCTATAATACATATTAGAAAACAATGACATACACGTCAATATGTACCTGTCTACCAGCCATATGTTGGGTTTTCTACCTGAGGCAAGAGATGCAGATCTTTGAAATGTTGTTTGTCATAATATAATCCCGAGTTTTAGGTATTGCACCGGTACGCGATTTGGTTGCTAAAATAGGCAGATCATCCTTGGCTATCGACAGGCAGTTCATCCTTGGCTTATCCGCATTAAGGTGTCGCCTCTATCGTTCCATTAGCTATCAAGAAATTGACTCTTTAACTTTGCTACAAAGTCTTCACGTGTCCTGTAAGTCAAATGCCTTGAAAAAGTTTATTTGATTGGTGGTCTGCACACCCTGCAGATTTCCCCATGGCAAGAGCCTCGGCCGTGGCAGTGCAGAGCACATCACTGATACTAGGACGTATGAAGACCTTGTAACTGCAAGCAAAGTATGTAAATTAAAAAGCGGAACTGTAAAGAATCAAACAGGGGACAAGGAAATGGGAACACAGCAACTAGCATCAGACAAAAGGCAGCAAATGATATTGCACTCAACAATGCTGATCAAGCTTAAGATCAGCCAATTGGAAGTATCATGTCAATGAAAAATCCCAAGAAAAAATAAAAGAAAAAAAATAGTACATTCAGTAGTTATAGAAGATGTCGCAGAGAAAAAGTTTAAGACTTTATACAAGTAGCGTCGTTCATGAGGTATTTACCGTTTAAACGAATAAGAAAATTTGCACGCAAGTAAAATTGAATCTAAGCATATCTGTCTCATACTCTACATCTAACATAAATCAGGTCGCACATAACAATGACCAGTACTTTGGAGAACACTGGCAATTCCTAAATCTAGCTCATCGTTCAATAAATTCACCTTCAATCAGTGAGGACCCTCCTTCGCGTAAGGAATGCAGCAAAAAATTTGCTTCGTCCTTTGCTGCATGGACTTTCCAGAATCTTTTCTGATATATCTGCAAATAAATTAAAGACCCAAAGAGGATGACTTGTACTGTCCACAGACCACAGATAGTCATTGAAATCAACTTAAATATTAGAACACAATAAGAAGAAGAAGAAAAAGAAGCAAAGTTCAGTTTATGCTTGTATATCATTAGAACCCAGAAGTGTTATCTTTATATTGAGGATCCGACACATCAAGCTTTATGTGTAAATTTTGACATCCATAACTAACATCTGTCTGTTACAGTATATCATGGAAATGTTCTGCATCACCATGTTGGACATGTCAAGGCTACATTACGAAAAACTATCCCATTTTACTTGTTGAAAGGTTGTAACTAACAGAGCTACCACAGAATTCACACAAGACGAAAATGCTCCTAGCTTTAAGTGCAACAATTTACTATAAATTCAAAAGGGAAAAGGGTCAAAATTACCCCTCTACTTTGGTATATTGTTCACATCTACCCTCCATTATACTATTTGGTCAAATCTACCCTTACTGTTAACCAAACTTTTTAAAAATAACCTTCACCTAACAGAAAGCTACCAGATAAAAAAAATATTCCGTTTTCTTTTTTTAAAAAACCGTTAACCTGAATGACTTGAATCAACACCATTTTTGTGAAACTTCGGCCAAGAGATAGAAAATACCACATTTGCAAGAACAAAGTCGAAAGAATCAAGCTCATAATTGATAGACCAACACATTAGAAATCAATCATAATTATAGATGGTTTCTTCTAATTCAGATTTGTATATTATATTAAAACTTTTAGTAACAATAAGAAAATGCTACACGCACCTAAACTTCCTTCATCATGTTGAGGTGGCAGCTAGAGCCATAGAGGAACTTATTTCTACATTCGGATATTGAATCCGAAGAATTATTAGTCCTCATGGATAAGATAATAACCAGTCCATATTCAATTAATTGAGTCCTGATTCAGCATCATTTACAAAATGTAAATAATTTCTAATTACCTGGCATGATAATGCCCTCAATTTACTAATATATATAGGAATCCAGTACCACCACGTGTTGAGCTTTAATTTTCAACATTATGGTTTTAGAGCGCCTATCTTCAGATCGAGCCCAATGTCCATTTCGTAGTATGCAATGAAAGCATAAATCAATAAATCATCAGAGCTCAAAAGTCATTGGTTACGAGCAGTGTTGTAAATAGCGAGCGCTACAGCGCTAATAGCGTGTAGCGACGCAAGGCGAGGCAACACCGCTATTTTGGTCTGTTGTGTTGCGAATCGGAAAAGGCGAGCGCCTCTGCCTGTGTAGCGAGAGGCGCTGCGAGGCGCCGCTTTTTGAATAAAACGGAAGAAAATGCAGCATTAATATTAAAACACAAAATTAGGACTTGGGTTTCACTTTTCTCCTTCAGCGACGAGACCTTCAATCTTCTTCTTCTTCTTCCATCATCAGCCACCATCACCAGGTATGTTACTTTCTTTTCTTTTTCTTCTTCTTTCTTCTTTCTTCAATGATCAGCTCTTTCTTCTTTCTTTCTTTGCTGATTTCCAGAGGCAGTAGGCCTTTTTTTTTTTTGCTCTGTTTTTCTTCTTCTTTCTTTGATGATTTCCAGAGGCAGTATCCTTTTTTTTTGGCTTTGTTTTTCTTTTTCTTTCTTTGTTGTTTTTTCAGAGGCAGTTTCTTCATTTTTCTTCTTCTTTCTTTGTTGTTTTCCAGAGGCAGTAGCCTTTTTTTTCCTCAGTTTTTCTTCTTCTTTCTTTGCTGTTTTTCCAGAGGCAGTAGCCTTTTTTTTGTTTGCTCTGGTTTGTTTGCTTTGTTTTCTCAATTAAAGAATTATAGTCTTATAGGGTAGAATTAATTGCATATTGACTTGATAATTTTTTTTTTATAAAACAGCGTTGAAAATTGAAATGGCGTCATACGATAGTAATAAACGAAATTATATAGCTTGGAATTATGCTATACAAGGCTCATCAAGATCCGTAATTAAATGTGTGTTTTGGGAAAAAACATATCATGGTGTAATAACTCGTCACAAGCAACATTTGACAGGTGGATTTAAAAATGTAGTACAATGTCCCCTTTGTCCGCCCGAGGTTAGGGAGGAAGTAAAAGCATATGTTGATAAGAAAAATGTGACAAGAACTTAAATGAATTTTGAAGCATCGGTGAATCTAATTGA
>MDKJ01183301.1:0-18195 GCA_005239525.1 Nicotiana knightiana | reverse complement strand
GAATCCATAAAAATGTGCAAAACAAAAGATTTTAGGACCAAAAAACAGTAAAAAGGAAATAAAAAAAATTGCAAAAGTACAAGACATATTCATTTGTCAAAGGCCATAAACGGCAGCTTGGTACACAAGTCATCCCCGTTCACAAAGGGTCCAAAAAGGACCGTAACCTAAAGGGTGTAATATACACAATCTAACATAATGCAAGCATTAGTAGCTGTTTACACGGCTCGAAACCCGTAACCTACATGTCACGCAAGAACAACTTTACCCTCCCCTTTGGGCCATGAAAATAATGAAATGATAAAATTGAATTATTGTATAATTAGTTAATTACCTCAGGAGTCAGGATTGCTTCTTGGGTAATGAATAGAACCAGAAATAAAAAATTTTCTTTTCCCATTTATGATTATAGCTCTGTCATCATAAGAAGCAGTGACTTTCACAGAAGAAAAAACCAATGAACATAATACTAAGAACAGCAGCAGTAATACATTTGTTTTTAGCAATTTTTCACATTCAACAAAAAGAGGAGAAAGAAACAGCAGAAGAAGAAAGGAGCGTTAAAACCAACAAAAAGAGTGACACTTTTGTCTTGTCTTTCTTTTCTTTTCTATTGATTCTTTTGACGAGAACCAAATATGTAAAGATATTTATACAAATATTTTAACTCACTGTGTGTGTGCGCGCGCTTTAACTCTATGTACGTAGGTTTTTAAGGTGTTTTTGGTTACGAGGGAAGTTAAGAAAGAGAAGCTGCAACTGCTTTATAAAAGAAGTAGGAGAAATGGACAACTGCTTAGGTGGGGCACACATTTTGACTCATAACTTACATTATCCGATTAATGTTTTAATTATAAATTGATTATATATAGTTATATATATATTGTACATGAATTTTATATATATATATATATATATATATATATTATATTCGCTGACTATTTTAAGTTTAAGAGATTACGTAGGCGACTATTTGAGCTAAATCTTCGTATATTTTGATAGTTTTTGAAGGACATAATTTTGTTTATTTTTCCACAAAGTGGTGTCCTAATCAACTCGCGTGCACTGAGACGGATCTAGTGCAATATGTACATTTTACGTGAATCCAGTAACTTCTGCTTAGACTTTGTTTTTGTATTAAAAGTTCCATTAATTTTATAAAAATATTAGTTTGGAACCCAGTTCATTAGGATTATTATTGTATATTAATTTAAATTTGTAGGATCCCATAAACTTAAAATTTTAGATCCGTTTATACAAAAAACTATTTCATAGGATACTTGATATATTTCACTAGGGCAAATAAATAACTCCGGATACTAAGATTTACACAGATGATGAGGAAAACATCTATCACTTTTATTTATTTATGTAGAACAACTTTTGCCTTTGAAAGAAATATACTTTAATTATTATAAAGGATTGCACTTCCTTTCTTCATTTGGGTTGGCATCCTTTAATTGGTTCTTTTTGTAAACGTCCTTTTTTTCTCATAAAGAAATGAAAATCATAGCTTTTTATAAAGGAAAGAAAGTATGAAAATGATTGAAGTAGCTGTGGTTTCTTTACGAAAGGAAAATAATAATGAGGGGTAATATTGTGTAAATATAAAATATTGCTTGAAAAGCTTAACTAATTGCTACGTTTTTGCGCTAAAGTTGAGATACTGTTGTAGCAACAAGAGGTATAGTTAAATGGTTAATCAAATTTATGATTTAATACTATATTGGCTTGGTAATAAGTACCTTAATGGATTTAATTTCATTTACTCAATAACTGCCTTGCTAATTTCATGCCATAAATTTTTAGTTAATTTTTTGAAAGTTAAATGGAGTGTCACGTAATGGAATTAGTTGTAAACTATAGAACGTGTTATTCAATTATATTGAGTTTAATTATATAGTGTTTATAACTTAATTTCAGTTATATATTGGCTAATATGTTATAGAGTTAGTATTATCCTTGCTAGGCGAGCGATTTTGTAATGACCTGATCGATCGTTCCGAAAGTTATAGCCCCGTTTGGACGGAATCACGCATTGCAGTGAAGTTATACCGAGTTATGATCCTTGTGTGTTAGATTCATGTGTTTTGGTTCTGCGGACTGTGAGGAGTTCTTAGCATTGTGTTGTGGTGATACCCATTGATCTTGCGGGACAGTTCTCTTGTTTGATGTCATTTTTCATGTTTAGGTACATTTGGAATGTTGTCTATTAGTGCACGGATTGCACAAGTTATGGCTTTGGATTTGTATTGATGTGTCATGTCATCAGAGTGGTCGTGTTGGATGAGAAGAGGTCATTGGACCTAGAATGAATACTATCAGAATTGACTACAACATGGTTGGAAGGATAATACCGGAAGTCGACTTAGAAATCTGCAATAGCTCATGTCGGAGAAGGGGGAGCTCCATGACTAGCTGATCGGACGAATGGTTACTAGTTTCTGCGTGTTTCTTTCATCATTGGCAGTATATGAAAGTGTTAGAACGAGGCTTTGCTTGATAAGAGGTTATTTATCGGTATTGGGTTATTTTGAGCAGCTATTGTGATTAGGAGTTATCGCTACGAGTGTTTGAGTCAAGTGGTATATCATGCGATTACATCTTGGGTTTCAGATATGGCTTGATACAGCGTGTCCAGACTTATACAGTGTGTGGATGCGTGTAACGATCCGGTCGGTCGTTTTGAGAGTTAGCGCCTCAATCCCCTAATAACTACTTCTCCCATGTCTATTTCTGCTTTTGGAACTTGTCGGAACGTTGAGTGGTGAAATTCAGAGGGATTTAGGACACATTCCTTAAATGTGAAATTAAGCTTTAGAAATCGGGCCGTAGTTAGAACTATGTGAAGACGGATCCGGAATGGAATTCCGTTGACTCTGTTAGCTCCGTTGGGTGATTACGGGGTTAGGAGCGTGTTCGGAATGTGTTTTCGAGGCACGTAGTAGAATTAGACTTGAATTGGCGAAAGTTAGAATTTCGACGATTTCGACCGATAGGTGAAATTTTGATATCGGGCTCGGAATGGAATTCCGGAAGTGACAACAGGTCCGTGGTGTCATTTTATGACTCGTGTGTAAAATTTGAGGTCATTCAGATGAGTTTTGACGTGTTTCGGCATCGGATATAGATTTTGGAAATTTCATAAGTTCTTAGGCTTGAATCTATGCATAAATGATGATTTTGATGTTATGAGAGGTGTTTTGAAGACTTGACTAAGTTCGAATGAGGTATTAGGATTGGTTGGTAGGTTTGGTTGAGGTCCCGGGGACCTCGGGTGTGGTTCGGGTGCTCAAACAGGCAAATTTAGCCTTAAGCTTATTGCTGGTTTTTCTAGTTTTACACCAGCAGTCTTTTGTTCATCGCAATCGCGTGAGTTCATCCGCGACCGCATAGGGTAAGCTGAGGCAGGGAAGAAATTGTTGTATGCGATTGCACAAGTTGTTCCGCGATCGTAGTGTCTGGACAGTCTAGTCTCCGCGTTCTCATAGTCCATATCGCGATCGCATAGAATACCTTAGGCAGCGAGAGTTTTGAGTATTGTTCTACGCGGTCGCGTGAAGCCAACCGCGATCGCGTAGCTTTGAGTGGATAAGGTCCGCGATCCCGAGCTGTACACTGCATTCGCGTAGAGGAATTTTAGGCGCGTGTTGGAATACCCTTTGCGATCGCGATTGGAAGTGCGCGATCGCATAGAACAAATAACTGGGCAGAACATTTAAAGACCCAAATTCGAGGGTTTGAACTATTTTCACATTTTTGAACTTGAGAGCTCGGGGAGTGCGATTTTTGGAGAGTTTTGCACCTGGACAACTTGGGTAAGTGATTTCTACCTGATTTAGACTAATTTCCATGATTATACTCTTTAATCTAGCCTTTAAATTAGAAATTTGGTGGAAAAATTTGGGGAAAATTGGATAAACTTCCTAAGCCGAATTCTTGAGTTTTGATTGAGATTTTCACATCCGATTTGAGTAATTCTTATATGGTTAGGCTCGTGAGTGAATGAGTGTCCGGAATTTATAATTTTTACCCGATTCCGAGACGTGGGTCCGGGGGACGTTTTGGGCAAATTTCCTAATTTCGCATATTAGTTTCAAACTATTTTGCTATTTGATTCCTTAAAGTGATATTTACATTATGCAATCAAATTGATTAGATTTGGGCCGCCTGGAGTCGGATACTCGTGGCAAGAGCATGGTTTTGAGTTGACTAGCGCAGTCGAGGTAAGTGGCTTGCCTAACTCTGTGTTGGGGACTTCCCCTTTAGGTTGTTTTGATACTGTGTTGTTATATGGGCGCCGTGTACGTGAGGTGATGAGTGCGTGCACGGGTAATTGTTGCTAAAACCCCATTTTTACTTCCATGACATACATCATTCTTATTCCTATTTCACTGTTTCATGTACTAACTGTGTAGTTTAGATTAGGAAGGAGCATGTCTACCTGTTTTACTTGAATTTTTCCTAATTGTTACTATGTGCACCATGTTTAGGTAGTTTTATCCATACTCCTGCCTGCGATTTTTCTTGAATTGTTAAAATAAACTGTATCTGGTATTTATTCACACTGCGTATTTAAAATGGGACTATGGGCGAGATTCTGGGAGCTTTCCTCCTTTACTGCATTGCATATTTAAATTGGGACTACGGACGAGATTCCGGGAGCTTTACCCCTGTACTGCATTGCATATTTAAATTGGGACTATCGACGAGATTCCGGAAGCTTTCCCCCCTGTACTGCATTGCATAATTGTTGCTGTGAGATAAGTTGTGCTGAGCGGAGGGCTCCCTGTTGCTATTTTCTTTTAGCTCATTATTTCTATTATTGTGCCTTAGCTGTCGAATTTTAAAATGTTTTTACTATAAACCTCCAGTAGAGCCTTAACCCGATATCGTCACTACTTGACTGGGGTTAGGCTTGGCACTTACTGGGTACCAATTATGGAGTACTCACGCCCTTTCCTGCGCATGTGTTCCATGTGCAGATCCAGGTACCAGCACCCAGTATCGTGGCTAGGAGTCGTTCTAGCAACTGCCAGGAGACCCTGAAGTAATTCTGCCGCGTCTGCAGAATCCCACGAGTCCCCTTCTACTCTAGTATAGGCATAGAGGACTTATGTATTTTCCACTACTTCATTGTATAGAGCTACATTTAGTACAGATCTTGTGACTGTCGTGACATTCCGGGTTTTGGGAAGTGAAATTGTACATGCTGAGCAACTATGTTATATCTACTTAAGTTCTTTCCTGTCTTTAATTTTATTGATTCTATTATTTCCGCAAATTTAGGCTTACCTAGTCGCAGAGACTAGGTGCCGTCACGATACCTTTCGGAGGGCAAATCGGGTCGTGACAAGTTGGTAAGCGTCTAGGTTCATAGGAGTCACCGGTCACGAGCCGGTTTATTAGAGTCTCGCGGATCAGTGTGGAGACGTCAGTATCTATCTTCGAGAGGCTATGTAACTGTTAAGAACAATCATATTCTTTGGAATTCCTTGTCGTGCTAGTTAATATCATCAAAATTCTAAAATTCTATTCTACTCTTGCTCACAGATGGTGCGGACTCGTACCAGACGGACTGATGATCAGGCATCCGAGCCCCCAACCAGAGCCACCAGAGGCAGGGGCCGGGGTAGAGGACGAGCACGCGGTGTAGCTACAGTTGGAGGGGCACAGGAGGTCCCTACTATTACTCCAGCCCTCCAAGAGACTTTGCCTTAGTTCCTGTGTGCCTTCAGCACTCTGTCTCAGGCAGGACTACTCCCGATAGCTCCAACTACATCCCAGGTCGGGGGAGGGGCACAGACTCCCGCAGCCCGTACTCCTGAGCAGAGGGTCCTTATTGGGCAGGTTCCAGAGTATATCCCTATTCCCCCAATGGCTCCAGCTCAGCATGAGGCTAGGGTAGCTGCTTCTGAGGCAGAACAGCTCCAACTTGAGAGGTACAAGAAGTACCACCCACCTGAGTTCAGCGGATTAGCTTTGGATGATGCTCTGGGTTTTCTTGAGGAGTGTCATCGCATTCTCTGCACTATGGGTATTGTGGAGACAAGCGAGGTTTCTTTCACCGCTTTCTAGCTGAGGGGGACGACTTATCAGTGGTGGCGTGCTTTTGAGCTGAGTAGTCCGGACGAGGCAACTTCACTTACTTGGGCTCAGTTCTCTGAGATGTTCTTACTGGAGTTTGTCCCTCAGAGCCTCAGGGATGCTTGGCGTGCAGAGTTTGAGCAGTTACGCCAGGGTACCATGACTGTGCCAGAGTATGCAGTCTGTTTAAGTGACTTGGCTCGTCGTGCACCAGCCTTGGTTGTCACGATCAGAGAGAGGGTCCGTCGCTTCATTGAGGAACTCCACCCTAGTATTCGGACCAGTATGGCTAGAGAGTTGGAGATAAATATCACTTACCAGCAGGCCGTGAGTATTGCCCGGAGGATTGAAAGTATGTTAGCCCGGGACAGGGAGGAGAGAGAGGCCAAGAGGTCTCGAGAGACTGGACATTTTTCAGGAGTTCGTGTACCAGTAGCACGCTATGGTAGGGGTTTTTTGAGTCACCCCGTTCATTTAGCTCTTCCAGCAGCCAGTGGTATTCTAGCTCCTCCTAGACCTCAGGAGCCTTATTATGCACCAACAGTATCTAGTTTGCCTCCTGCTCGAGGTGCTATCACTGGCCAGTCCAGTAGGCCAGTTCAGAGTCAACATCAGCCGCCACATCCTCCGAGGGTTTGTTTTGGATGTGGTGACCCTCGCCATCAGAGATTGCCCCATGTCTAGGAGGGGTGCACCATCTCAGACTTATCAGGCCCCACGTGCTCCACCGTGTCCTCCAGCTATTCTTCCAGCCCCAGTTGCTACCCCACCTTCTCAGATAGCCCGAGGTGGAGGCGGGGAGGTCAAGGTCGCCCTAGAGGGGGAGGCCAGGCCAGGTACTATGCTCTTCCATCCCGTTCAGAGGCCGTTGCTTCAGATTCAATCATCATAGATATTGTCCCTATTTGTCATAGTGATGCATCAATATTATTTGATCCAGGTTCTACGTATTCATATGTGTCTTCTTATTTGGCTTCACATATGGGGATATCTCGGGATTCTTTGAGTTTCCCCATTTATGTTTCTACTTCCGTGGGAGATTCTCTTGTTGTGGACCACGTATATCAGTCGTGTTTGATTGTTATCAGTGGTTTAGAGACCATGGCTAATCTGTTATTACTCAGTATGGTAGACTTTGATGTTATCTTGGGCATGGACTGGTTGTTACCCCATCATGATATTCTTCATTGTCACGCTAAGACCGTGACGCTGGCTATGCCAGGTTTACCGAGGTTAGAGTGGAGAGGTTCCTTAGAGGATACTCCCCGCCGGGTCATTTCTTTTCTTAAGGCTCAGTGGATGGTGGAGAAGGGGTGTGATGCATATTTAGCCTATGTGAGAGATGTTAGTGTTGATACCCCTACAGTGGAGTCAGTTCCAGTTGTGCGGGACCATCCCGATGTTTTCCAGCTGATCTTCCGGGTATTCCGCCCGACAGAGATATTGACTTCGGCATTGATTTGTTACTGGGCACTCATCACATTTCCGTTCCTCCCTATCGCATGGCTCCTCCTGAGTTGAAGGAGTTGAAGGATCAGTTGCAGGAGTTGCTTAATAAGGGTTTCATCAGGCCCAGTGTATCACCTTGGGGTGCTCCGGTATTGTTTGTGAAGAAAAAGGATGGTTCGATACGTATGTGTATTGATTACCGGCAACTGAATAAGGTTACAATGAAGAACAGGTACCCATTGCATCGCATTGATGATTTATTTGACCAGTTACAGGGTGCCAGGGTATTCTCCAAGATCGATCTGTGTTCGGGATATCATCAGTTGAAGATTCGAAAGCCGGACATCCCGAAGACTGCCTTCAGGACCAGATATGGCCACTATGAGTTCCTTGTTATGTCATTTGGGTTGACCAATGCCCCAGCAACCTTTATGCACCTGATGCACAGCGTACTTCGGCCTTATCTTGATTCCTTCGTCATCGTGTTCATTGATGACATCTTGGTATATTCTCGGTCCCAGGAGTACCATAGCAACATTTGAGGACTGTGCTTCAGACTTTGAGGGAGAAAAAATTGTATGCCAAGTTTTCTAAGTGTGAATTTTGGCTTGATTCTATGGCATTATTAGGCCATGTGGTGTCTTGTGATGGGATCAAGGTAGATCCAAAGAAGGTGGAGGCAGTGCAGAGTTGTCCTAGACCATCTTCAACTACTGAGATCCGCAGTTTCCTTGGTTTGGCTGGGTACTATCGCCGTTTTGTGGAGGGATTCTCATCCATTGCAGCACCGATGACCAGGTTGACTCAAAAGGGTGCTCCGTTCAGGTGGAATGAGGAGTGTGGGGAGAGCTTTCAGAAGCTCAAGACAGCCCTGACTACAGCTCCAATGTTAGTATTTCCTACAGGTTCAGGGTCTTATACAATCTATTGTAATGCTTCGAGGATTGGCCTCGGAGCGGTGTTGATGCAGGACGATAGGGTGATTGCCTATGCGTCCAGACAGTTGAAAGTGCATGAGAAGAACTATCCAGTTCATGATCTCGAGTTGGCAGCGATTGTTCACGCCCTAAAGATATGGCGTCATTATTTATACGGTGTTCCCTATGAGATTTTCACTGATCACCGGAGTTTACAACACATATTCATGCATAATGACCTCAATTTGCGCCAGCACAGATGGTTGGAGTTACTAAAGGACTATGACATCACTACATTATACCACCCGGGGAAGGCCAATGTGGTTGCCGACGCCTTGAGTCGCCGGGCGGAGAGTTTGGGGAGTTTGGCATATCTTCCAGCGGTTGAGAGGCCCTTAGCCTTGGATATTCAGTCCTTAGCCAGCCAGTTCGTGAGATTGAATTTTTTGAGCCTTTCCGGGTATTAACTTGTGTGGTTGCTCGATCTTCCCTTTATGACCATATCAGAGAGCGCCAGTATGACGATCCCAATCTTCTGGTTCTTCAGGATATATTCGACGGGGTGATGCCAGGGATGTGACTATTGGCGTGATGAGGATGCAGAGGCGTATCTGTGTGCCCAATGTAGATGGTCTTCGAGAGTTGATTCTTGAGGAGGCCTATAGCTCGCAGTTCTCCATTCATCTGGGTACTGCGAAGATGTACTAGGATCTGAGACAACACTATTGGTGGCGAAGGGTAAAAAGGATATAGTGGAGTTTATAGCCAAGTGTCTCAAAGGTCGGCAATTCAAATATGAGAATCAGAGGCCGGGAGGTTACTTCAGCAGATTGAGCTTCTAGAGTGGAAGTGGGAGCGGATCACCATGGACTTCGTGGTTGGACTTCCTCGGACTTTGAAGAAGTTCGATGCTATTTGGGTGATTGTGGATCGGCTGACCAAGTCAGCCCATTTCATTCTGGTGTTGACTACATACTCCTCCGAGAGTTTGGCAGAGATTTATATCAGGGAGATTGTTCGCCTCCACGGTATTCCAGTATCTATCATTTCAGACAGAGGTACACAGTTCACTTCACGGTTCTGGAGAGTCGTTCAGCAGGAGTTAGGCACCAGGGTGGAGTTGAGCACAACCTTTCACCCTCAGACAGACGGGTAGTCCGAGCGTATGATTCAGATTCTTGAGGATATGCTCTGTGCCTGTGTGATGGATTTTGGAGGGTCATGGCGCCGTATAAGGCTTTATATGGCAGGCGGTGCAGGTCTCCAGTGGGATGGTTTGAGTCGGGCGAGGCGCGATTTTTGGGTACAGATTTGGTCCAGGATTCCCTGGACAAGGTGAAGGTTATTCGGGAAAGTCTTCGCACAGCTCAGTCCAGGCAGAAGAACTATGCGGACCGGAAGGTTCGTAATTTGGCATTTATGGCTGGTGATCGGGTCTTGCTTCGGGTATCGCCTATGAAGGGCGTCATGAGGTTCGGGAAGAAGGGTAATTAAGTTCGAGGTTTATTGGCCCTTTTGAGGTATTACGGCGGGTTGGGGAGGTTTCTTATGAGTTGTCCTTGCCTCCCAACCTATCAGGAGTTCATTCGGTATTCCACGTCTCTATGCTCCGGAAGTATCATGGTGACTCGACCCATGTTTTGGATTTCAGTTCAATCCAATTGGACAAGGATTTACCATATGTCGAGGAGACAATAGCTATATTGGATAGACAGGTCAGAAAGCTCAGGTCAAAGAATATTGCATAAGTAAAGGTTCAGTGGAGGGGTCATCCCGTCGAGGAGGCGACTTGGGAGACCGAGCAGGATATGCGCAGTCAGTACCCTCATCTTTTCACAGCTTCAGGTATGTCTCTAATACTCGTTCGAGGATGAACGATTTTCTTAAGAGGGGGAGGATGTAACAACCCGGTCGGTTATTTTGAGAGTTAGCATCCCGATCCCTTAATAACTTCTTCTCCCATGTCTATTTCTACTTTTGGAAATTGTCGGAACGTTGAGTGGTGAAATTCAGAGGGATTTAGGACACATAGTCCTTAAATGTGAAATTAAGCTTTAGAAATCGGACCGTAGTTAGAACTATGTGAAGACGGATCCGAATTGGAATTTCGTCGACTCTGTTAGCTCCGTTGGGTGATTTCGGGGTTACGAGTGTTTTCGAAATGTGTTTTCGAGGTCTGTAGTAGAGTTAGGCTTGAATTGGCGAAAGTTAGAACTTCGGCGAGTTCGGCCGATAGGTGAAATTTTGATATCGGATTCGGAATGGAATTCCGGAAGTGACAGCAGGTCCGAGGTGTCATTTATGACCCATGTGTAAAATTTGAGGTCATTCGAATGAGTTTTGACGTGTTTCGGCGTAAGATATAGATTTTGGAAATTTCATAAGTTCTTAGGCTTGAATCTATGCATAAATGATGATTTTGATGTTATGAGAGGTGTTTTGAAGGCTCGACTAAGTTCGAATGAGGTATTAGGATTGGTTGGTAGGTTTGGTTGAGGTCCTGGGGGCCTCGGGTGTGGTTCGGGTGCTCAAACAGGCAAATTAGCCTTAAGCTTATTGCTGGTTTTTCTGGTTTTACAGCAGCAGTCTTTTGTTCATCGCGATCGCGTGAGTTCATCCCCGATCGCATAGGGTAAGCTGAGGCAGGCAAGAAATTTTTATATGTGATCGCACAAGTTGTTTCACAATCGCAGTGTTTGGGAAGTCTAGTCTCCGCGTTCGCATAGTCCATGTCGCGATCGCATAAAATACCTTAGACAGCGGGAGTTTTGGGTATTGTTCTACACGGTCCCGTGAAGCCAACCGTGATCGCGTAGCTTTGAGTGGATAAGGTTCGCGATCGCGAGCTGTATGTTGCGTTCGCGTAGAGGAATTTTAGGCGCGTGTTGGAATACCCTGCAAGATCGCGACTGGAAGTACACGATCGCCTAGAACAAATAACTGGGCAGAACATTTAAAGAACCAAATTCGAGGGTTTGAACTATTTTCACATTTTTGAACTTGAGAGCTCTAGAAGTGCGATTTTTGGAGAGTTTTGCACCTGGGAAACTTGGGTAAGTGATTTCTATCAGATTTTGACTAATTTCCATGATTATACTCTTTAATCTAGCCTTTAAATTCGAAATTTGGTGGACAAATTGGATAAACTTCTTAGGCCGAATCATTGAGTTTTGATTGTGATTTTGACATCCGATTTGAGTAATTCTTATATGGTTAGGCTCGTGAGTGAATGAGTGTCCGGTATAAATTTTTACCCGATTCTGAGGCGTGGGCCCGGGGGACATTTTGGGCAAAATTTCTAATTTCGCGTATTAATTTCGAACTAATTTGCTATTTTGATTCATTAATGTGACATTTACATTGTGCAATCGAATTGATTAGATTTGAGCCACCCGGAGTTGGATACTCGTGGCAAGAGCATGGTTTTGAGTTGAGTAGCGCAGTCGAGGTAAGTGGCTTGCCTAACTTTGTGTTGGGGACTTCCCCTTTAGGTTGTTTTGATACTATGTTATTATATGGGCACCGTGTATGTGAGGTGACGAGTGCGTGCACGGGCCATTGTTTCTAAAACCTCATTTTTCCTTCCATGACATACATAATCTTTTTTCCTATTTCACTGCTTCATGTACTAACTGTGTAGTTAAAATTAGGAAGGAGCATGTCTACCTGTTTTACTTGAATTTATCATAATTGTCACTATGTGCACCATGTAAGGTAGTTTTATGGGTACTCTTGCCTGTTATTTTTCTTGAACTGTTAAAATAAATTGTATTCGATATTTATCACTACGTATTTAAATTGGGACTTCAGACGAGATTCCGGGAGCTTTCCCCCTGTACTGCATTGCATATTTGTTGATGTGAGATAAGTTGTGCTGAGCCGAGGGCTCCCTGTTGCTATTTTCTTTTAGCTCATTATTTCTACTGTTGTGCCTTAGCTTATTACATCTCTCTGTCAAATTTTAAACTGTTTTTACTACAAACCTCCAGTAGAGCCTTAACCCGATCTCGTCACTACTTGACTGGGGTTAGGCTTGGCACTTATTGGGTACCAATTATGGAGTACTCACGCCCTTTCCTGTGCATGTTTTCCATGTGCAGATCCATGTACCAGCACCTAGTATCGTGGCTAGGAGTCGTTCTAGCAGCTGCCAGGAGACAGTGAGGTAATTCTGCCGCGTCTGCAGAATCCCACAAGTCCCCTTCTACTCTAGTATAGGCATAGAGGACTTATGTATTTTCCACTACATTGTATAGAGATACATTTAGTACATAGCTTGTGACTATCGTGACATTCCGGGTTTGGGGAAGTGAAATTGTACATGCTGAGCAGCTATATTATATCTACTTAAGTTCTTTTGATGTATTTATTTTTATTGATTCTATTATTTCTGCAAATTTAGGCTTACCTAGTCGCAGATACTAGGTGCCGTCACGATACCTTTCGGAGGGCAAATTGGTTGTGACAATTCATGATTCTGATCTTATAAAAAAGTTCGGATGTGGGAATTGGATTCTAAGGCTTATAGGGTAGGTTGGATGAACAAATTTCAAATGTGTTATGTTATCGGATCTATGAGGGACAGGGTGACGTGGGATCACCCCCGAGTATGTGCGTGGTAAGGTTATTCGACGATTTGATGGCTTTTTGAACAACTATAGGCACGTTCGAGGACGAACGTATGTTTAAGTGGGGGAGAATGTAACGACCCGATCAGTGTTTTAGCCCTGCTTCCCCCATTTCTGCTTCATTTTGTGTGGTTCAGCTCTTTGGTGTTGTGTTGTGTTGCTAGGTTCGGGTTCGGAGTGATTGTGGAGAGAAATGAGACACTTAGTCTCTTAAGTTTGGTTATTTATTGGAAAAGTCAACCGAAAGTTGACTTACAAGCAAATGATCTCAGAATTTGATTTTTATGGTTCGGATAGCTTCTTTAGGTGATTTGGCACTTAGGAGCGTGTTCGGAATGTTATTCGGAGGTCCGTGGTAGAATTAGGCTTGAATTGGCGAAATTGGATTTTTGGCAATTTCAGGTCGGCAGTGGAATTAGGTATCGGGGTCGGAATGGAATTTCGGAAGTTGAAATAGGTTTGTAGTGCCGTTTGTGATGTGTGTGCAAAATTTCAGGTCATTCGGACGTGGTTTGGTTGGTTTCGGCATCGTTGGCGAATTTCGAAAGTTTAGAAATACTTAGACTTGAATCTGAGGGTAATTTGGTGTTTTGATGTCGTTTTGAGTGTTCCGAGGGTTCGACTAAGTTCTTGTGATGATATGTAACGTATTGGTATATTTGGTTGAGGTCCCGAGGGCCTCGGGATGATTTCGAATGGTTATTGGAGAGTTGGAAAAATTGGAGTTGCAGCTGAAGCTGTTGTTTTCTTTCATAATCGCACCTGCGGATTGGGGACCACAGGTGCAAGCCGCAGAAGCAAAAAAGAGACCGCAGAAGCGGCATCGATCGCAGGAGTAAAGGGATTGACCGCATCTGCGAGCCAGCAGGTGCAAGACCTGGGACGCAGGTGCGGCGTATGAGGACTTAAGTGATTTCCACAGGTGCGGATTTTTGGGTGCAGAAGCCGCCTGCATGTGCGAGATATTGTCCGCAGATGCAGACCGCAGATGCGGAAAGTGTTGGGCAGAAAGTATAAAAGGTCCCCTTTGCAAATTTTCACCCATTCTTCACCATTTCTGGGTAAGTTACTTGGGCTTCATTTCTTGTGTTTGTGATGATTTTCCTACTATTTAATCATGAAATTAGTGGGAACTTGGAGTAAAGTTGAAGGGGTTAGGGCTTGAGTTTTGGAGAGCTTTGATTGAGAATTTGATGGGTCAAATAGAGTCGGATTTTTATAAATCTTGTATCTATAGACCTGTGAGTGAAAGGACTTTCTAGTTTTGTGATTATTGTCGGATTCCGAGGCATGGGCCTGGGGGTCGGGTTTGGCCAATTTCGGGATTTGTGATGTAATTTGATAATTTTGATATGGGTTTCATTCCTTTAGCATATATTAATGATATAATACTGATTTTGGTTAGATTCGGGGCGATTTGAGGCCGAGTCGAGCGGCAAAGGCATCACGGAGTAGATTTTCATCCGGTTTGAGGTAAGTAACGCTTCCAAACTTAATTTTGAGGGTTCGAAACCCTGAACTACGTGTTATATGATTACAATTAGGTGACACACATGCCAAGTGATGGGCGTGCGGGCGTGCACTGTGAGACTTGTGACCTGGTTCATCCCATGGCACCGTTTATTGGTTCTCTCTTGTTGATATATGTGCTTCTGTAAATGTGACTGATGTCAACATGCTATAAAATCATGTTAAATTCTATGTTAAGGCTTCACACCGATACTGTTGAGACCTGAGAGGTCGTCTTAATGCGAGCATGCTAGAAATCATGCTAGATATTATGTTAAGGCTTCACGCCGATTTTGTTGAGACCCAAGTGGTCGTTTATTGTTGTCATCTCATGTGTTTCATTGATATTATATACTCAGTCCTGTCATTGCATATCATATCATGTCTCAGTCTCGGTAATTGTTGTTTTGCACATTATATCATTGAGTCGGTCCAGTTCATGCATTGTGAGCCCATGTGAGTGAGACTAGAGAGTGATGACTGAGTGAGGCCGAGAGCCTGATATTGAGTGCCAAATATAGGATCGGGTTGCACACCGCAGCATGTTATATTGATTATGCTTGGATCTGGCTTATGTTAGCGCTTGGGTTGTTGGAGGCCCTCCGGAGTCTGCAACACACCCCCAGTGAGCGCAGTGATATTTGAGGAATGGATCTTCCCTGGACATGGATCTTGTCCAAAGTGTTTATATTTGAGGGATGGATCTTCCCTGGACATGGATCTTGTCCGAAGTGTTTATATTTGAGGGATGGATCTTCCCTGGACATGGATCTTGTCCGAAGTGTTTATATTTGAGGGATGCATCTTCCCTGGACATGGATCTTGTCCGAAGTGTTTATATTTGGAGATGGATCTTCTCCATGAGGTTGGATTGGCCTGTTTTCCTCAGTACTGAGCGACTGATGTCAGTGATGTGTATATGTATTCTGGGATGGATCTTCCCTGGGTCGTTGATCCATATACAATACCGAGTGTTTGTGAGGTGTATCATTATTTGGAGATGGATCTTCTCCATAGGGTTGGATCGACCTTCCTCGGTACTGAGTGACTTCTATCTGATGTGTATATATTTTGTGATGGTCTTCCCTGGGCCATGCGAGCCATATACAGTACTGAGTGGACGAGTAATTGAGAGTGGGAGCACATTGTGCATTTCATACAGTTGATGCATTGGCATGTAGATTACGTTGAGTTATATATATGTTAAACCGTTCGGAATGGTACTTATCTTATCACTTTAAGTTGTCTAGTTAACTGAAAGCATTCCTAAATTTCTGTACATTGATTATGTCACAAATGTGGAGGTTTAGTCTGTCACTACCTCTCAGTCCACAGTTTGGGCTTGTTACTTACTAAGTTGGTGTACTCACATTACCTCCTGCACCTTGTGTGCACATCCAGGTATCCCAGGTCACGATAGTGCTAGTTGATCGTTTGTTGCGGTTCATCTTCGGAGAGGACGAGGTAGCTGCTTAGCGGTCACAGACCCGCCTTTCTCCATCCCTATCTTCCTTTGTGTATTTTTGTTAGTTATTTCCCAGACAAATGTTGTCTTGATGTATTTTTGCACCATCGCAGTATGGCTTATGACTTAGTGACACCTGAGGTCGGGCTTGTATTTTCCCATTTTTGGAGTTTAAATTTATTTCTTTTACGGTATTTCAGTAAGAAAAGATTAGTATCTGGCTTTTAAGTGAAATATCGGAGTTTATTGGGAATGTGTCGGTTGGCCTAGTTCCATGATAGGCGTCGTCACGACCGGGTTGGTTTTGGGTCGTGACAAGCTGGTATCAGAGCCCTAGATTACATAGGTCTCACCAGTCATGAGCATGTTTAGTAGAGTCTTGTGGATCGGTATGGAGGCGTCTGTACTTATCTTCGAGAGGCTTCGGAACCCTTAGGAAAAATCTCCCATTCTTGAATTCTTGTCGTGCGAATCCATTTATTCATCCAAAAGCATAACTCTTTGAATTCCTTTCATGTATTCGAATGCGCACGTGAGCGATCGGTATCAGCTGTGCATCGACGACTTGTGATTTCCATGGATGAGTTGCGAGATAGATTTTAGCAAGTTGATAATGGACCAGTCTGAAGGACTTGGGGCCGGGTTTTGTCTATGGCTTGAGTGCTGAGATTTCGATTGTGTGAGCACGTGATTGGATGACTATGTGGTGAGTGTGATTTGATAGTGAGATGTTCAGGTTGTTTGATTATGACAAAAAGGGGATTGGTTGGAGATGTATCAAGAACTATAGAGTGTTTGACTTCTGTCTTGAGTTGGCATACGACCACGATGTTGGAAGGTTATAGAGAGATATCAGTTTGAGGCTAAGCAGAAGGGGTTATCTCTTACGGGGTGTCCTGAGGTTGTGTGATCCTTATGTTGTTTTGTAACAAGTTCTCTTTTGCGAGAAAATGATATATGTTGCAATTTGAGTTTAGATCGCTTGGGGAAGTTGGCATGACTATTACAATGGTGAATACGAGATTTGTAGACGGTTGAGATATTAGATGGTTTGTGTTATATGAGCTTCCGAAGCATTCAGTTGAGTCTCACTGCGGTATTGTGGCGGTGATAACATGTGGGCATTGTGAGTTATTGCTTGTTTTGATCTATGGCTTTGAGCCAAGTGGGGGAGTCTGCTATTGATTAGTTGGTTGCCCGATTATATGTTGTGTTGGTTTCAGTTTGGGGTATACTGGTGGATCAGTTATGACCTGCAGAGGTGGAGTTTAAGAATGGCTCGAGTAATAGGAATTTCTGGATACATGTTGTATTATACTCTATGGGGATATGGGTCTTATTGCATGATTGAGTTGTTATTGGTAAAGGAAGTAGTGTGCGTGAAGTAGGAATTTGCTTGGTTGCCTAGGGGTGTGGGTTACTCCCTTGGGTGTTGGTGTGTTAATGGGGTACAGGTCGTTCGATCTGTTTGATTAGTTTAATTGAGAAGTGCTGATATCCAAATTTTTCCCAAAATATTTTTAAAATTTCATATGTACCTTCAATATCATGCATTAACAACGATTATTATTTTCCCATAATTTTCCTATATTTTGTCTAATTTATCTAGCATTTTATTTCCAATAAATAATTACAAAATCGCATCACAAATGATTTCAAAGGCATTTCTTGAATTAATTCATTGTTTATGGTCCTAATAAGATCAAATTTTTCATAATTAGCCAAATTGGCATCTTTTGGCTATAATTGCAATAACTTTGCGATTATAGCCTAAGCATGTAATTATATACTATTTGTTTTACCAGAAATTAGCCTTCTATATTTTTAAATATAAAATAACCATTTTTAAGTTATTTCCATGCACATGATTCATTTTTATAAATAGTAATTACCTTATAAAACTATTTTAATTAAACTATCTGTGTATTTAACAAATAGCCCATGCCTATTTCAATTTTAGCCTAAATTGATTAATCACTCCCTATTAAACCAGCCCAAGCCTGATTAAATAAAGCCCAAATCCATTAATCCCCCGACCCAATGTCTTATTTAATCTGGACCGTTGATCAATTTTTTATCAACGAACCAGATCCCCCCTTTCCATAATTAACCTAAAAGTCTACCTCCCCCCCCCCCCCAA
>ML410930.1:411-47238 GCA_005239525.1 Nicotiana knightiana | reverse complement strand
TTTCATACGAGATTTTTAAATGGAAACCGGAGTTTTATGAAATATTCGGAATTGTAGATTTCTAACTTGATTTATTCATTTCCATTGTTATTCATTATATGGATTTACATGATTTAAATGGCTCGTCACTATACTCAAGTTTTTAGTTACATTGATTACTTACTGAGTTGGCGTACTCACGTTACTCCATGCACCTCTGTGTGCAGATCCAGGTACCGGACCATCCCACTAGTTGATTTCCGGAAGAGTTTGTAGTTGTTCGAGGATTGAGGTAGCTGCTCAGCGTCCCCAGCTCACCTCCTTTCCTTCCCTTAGATTATAGTTTCTTTTGATATTTTGTACCTCAGACTTTTGTTGTAGCAAGTCACTGTTGTACATTGTATTTTCAGTCTTAGATGCTCATGACAGTTGACTCCAGGTTTTAGGGAAGTGTGTATTTGTTTTATCTCTTTATGATATTTTTAAAATCTGCTAAATTTTGGGGAAATTTATGGGATATATTGATAATCTGAAATGGTTGGCTAGCCTAGTTTCATGATAGGCGCCATCACGACCGTCTTAGGATTTGGGGTCGTGACAATAAGGAATGAAGGAAAACAACAACTTCAACTAAACATGTAGAGCAGTTAACAAATAAGAGATAAGACAAGTAAGCATGTGAAAATAAGCTAAAGATGATGAGTATGACATATTGTGATAACTCAATTGAAGGCATGAAGTGAATCTACATAGCTAGAACTGGTAAATTACCATATTTAGTCTGTGCACACACTTGTAACCTTGCGTACATGACTTTCACATATCACAATTAACTCAACACCACTAAATCCTAAGGGGAATTTTCCCCACACAAGTTTAGGCAAGTCATTTACCTCAAAACACACCAACACAATCCACTAGTAAGCCTTTCCCTCGATTATCCAACTCTGAACGGCTCGAATCTAGCCAAAACAACTTCAAACATAAATATAAACTATAGGAAACTATTTCGAACAAAAAAATTACGATCTTTACAAAGAAACAAAAAGTCAACTCAAAAGTCAATCCGGGCCCGCGTCTTAAAACTCGACCAAAATTACAAAATCTGAACACACATTCAATAACGAGTACAACCATACAATAATTACTCAAATATGACCTCAAATCACCTTTCAAATTCCCAAAGTTTAGCCTAAGAAGTTTCACAATTTTCCCCCAAATTTCCAACTCAACTCACTAATTAAATTGAAAAAATAATGATGGATTCGTGTAATATAACAAAACCAAGTTATAATCTCTTATCCCGATGAATTCCTTGAAAATCTCTCAAAATATCGCCACACACCGAGCTCTCTAGGTCCAAAAATGAATAATAAAATCAAACCCTCCAATTTAATCCCTTTTCTGACCATCAAAATTTGCATCTGCGAACTCATAGCTGCACCTGCGGAATTTCCATCACAGGTACAGTACTCAAGCCCATCATCCTCCACTTCTGCGGTCTTAACATGCACATGCACTTCTATTTCTACGGATATGGGAGCGCTTCTGCGGGAAACGCCCGCTTCTGCGACCCTAGGCTTTCCGCTTCTACGCTCCCTCCCACACACCAACGAGTCTGCCTCTGCAGAACTGTGGCTCCATCTGATGTCCCAACTGGTCATGACAATACTCGCTTCTGCGGCTTGAGGTCCGCTCTTGTGGCGTCGTACCTACGACCCAAAATGCGCATGTGTGATTGCACCAGGAGCAACAATGCTTCAGAAATGCACCAAGTCCATATTTGATCAGGATTCAATTTGAATCACACTTGGGGCACCCAAAACACCATCCAAACATACCAACAAGTTCCAAAATACATAACGGACCTACTCAAGGTAAAAAATCACATAAAAACATGGATTCTACGAATCACAACCCAATTCGAGCCTATTGAAACAATGAACTGATGGTAGGCTATAATTATGTATTTTACTTGCTTGTTGCACTCTAATTCACTTCACTTTATTCATGTTTGAGCTAAGAGTTTTGCACTTATTGTATGTTTTATGCTTTGTAGGAGTGATTCCGAGCTATGTAGATCTTATAGAATGAATTCAAGCAATTTGGAGCTTTGAAGTCTGAGTAAAAGCCCAAGGGATTAAGCCGGGATAATGTTTGGGGGTCCAGGACCAAGTTTGGGCGTCAAAACGCACGAACAATTCGTACTCTATGAAATCCTCATTGTCGCTGCGCGTGGGGTGCCGGGGCTGTACAAATCTCTTCTGCTTGTCAGAATTGGATCTCTGGATTTCCCCACTAATGCCCCCACATGGCGCGTCGCCCCATGCAGCGCGCCTGTGCAATGTTTACAAGTGAAAATCAAATTTTGGCTAAGAGAAGGTGGTTTCATCTAGGCCCGACCCTACTTGGCATAAATACATGGAAAATGTTAGTTTTTGGACTTTTGACACATATTCGACCTAAGGAGGCAATTGAGTAGTTGGAAGAATACGAGCACAAGGATTTCATCATTCCTTCCTCACTCAAGACCCGAGTTTGGATCAAATTTTTATTTTCCTATACGTTAACTTTATTTGTGATGAATTGCTCCCTATCTATGGAGTTGTTCTCTTTAAGGTTTGATGGATTCAATGTATTGATGATTGTTTGTGGATTATAACTCTAGTTTTTATGTATTGCATTTTTGGATGATTTAATTGTTGCATCTATATCCACTTGTTCACGTAATCGAGAGAGGCATAACTTGTGATATCCTTGCATTATATTGTTGGTTGAGTTTATTAATTCTTCTTAGTAAACGAAAGAGGCTAGTTGAATTATTGATTAAACTTAATTGGGAGGATAATCGAGAGAGGTTCTCTTAAAGACCAATCCACTACGCATTCTTGCATATATTCACGTGCTTAAATTGGTTCATCTTGTAAGGTTAAGACTTAATCGAGAGAGGAGTTTTTGCCTAACATTTGAACTAATAATTGAATGAATTCGAACGACTCACTTTACCATTAGAAGTGAATTATCTAGATTTTGATCCCGAATAATTATCTTGCACCTACCCTATCAACCACTATTTTCTCCCATTTACAACTTCCTTGCTTACCTTTGTTGCGATTATCATAATCAATAACTTTTGATTCATAGTTAATTGTAGTTAAAATCATAGAAATCACAATTGTTGATTATCTTGGATAGCAACCAAGCTAGAAACTACAAGAATACTATTTAAATTCAATCCATGTGGATACGGTATTATACTATACTATATTTGATTAGCGAGCATAATTTAGGTGTGTGTTTTGAGCTCATCAAATTTTTGCGCCATTATTGGGGATTGGCAATCAATAGTGTTTGAAATAGTTGTAGTGACAATTCAGGAATTGTTTTTATTTTTTATTTTTATTTTTTCTCTTTTTTGTGTTCTTTGATAATGCGCAGGTTACAGGTTTAGATTGGTGCATGACTCAAGCTTCTGCGAAAGAAGTGCTACCATACGAGCCATAGATAGAAAAATAACTGCCACAACTGAGGAAGGAAAGAAATCTCACCAAGACATCAGAAAAGGTTGGGCAATCCTCAACCAAAGAAACTATGGCTGGAAACAATGATGATAATGTAGATTTGGCTGCAAGTGAGGCAACACAACAATGAGAAAAAGTTGCACGGTATGCTGAGGAAGCTGCTATTAGAGATGCACAGATTATCTATGAAGAGGAGAGGGGTCAAAGAATTTCTCAAAATCAACCCTTGGTTGCAGACCAGTTCGGAAATATAGCTCTCATGCCTGGGAGACCACTGGGCGATTACATTAGACCGGTATATAACCAAGGATTATCAAGTATGAGACCACCTCCACTTGCAGCTAACAAGTTCAAATTGAAGCAAGGGTGATTCAAACCCTTCAGAATTGTTGTGTTTTCAGAGAGAAGCCGAACGAAAATCCAAACACTTATCTAATGAACTTCGAGGAGATTATGAACAACTTTTGATACAATGGGTTGTCACAAGATGTAGTGTACTTAAGGGCATTTCCTTTTTCATTTAAAGATGATGCTAAGGAGTAGCTTCAGAGTATGCCCAGTCGATCAATCAGAACTTGGGAAGAGATGACCAGAAAATTCCTTAATAAATATTTCTCCTCAGCTAAGACGGGCAAGATTAGAAGAGAATCCCATAACTTCTTCCAAAAAGAGATTGAGACGGTTTTTGAAGCATGGGAGAGGTTTAAGGAGATTTTTCAAAAGTGTCAACATAGTGAAATCAAACTCTGGATGCAACTCGAGGATTTTTAGGAAGGATTGACACCGGCCTCGCGTAGAATATTGAGCAATGCAGTTGGAGACCCTTTGATGAAGAAGACTGCAGAGGAGATAGTTATAATTCTTGATGAGTTATCTAAGGCTGCAAATCAGTGGCCTGCTAAGAGTGTTGAAAGAAGAAGATCAATTGGTGTTCACCAAGTTGATGCTACTATATCTGTGCAGGTACAACTTGATGATATGGCTAAAGAAATACAAAAGCTGACCTTAGCCTCGATACAAAATGAGCCTCACGCAACTTGTGATATATGTGGAAGAGGACACTCTACTCATGAGTGTCAAGCCTTAAATGAGGAAGTGAATGCTGTGGGAAATTATAATGCAATGGGTCAGAGACACCCCAGTTTTTCATGGAGTTCACCTGGAGGTACTGCGAATGCTTGGCAACAAAATAACTCTAGACCCCAGATTCAAGGAGTTCCAACATATCAAAATCAGCAGAGGCAGCAATATCAGCCTCAACAGCCCATTCAGCTTGGTCTGGAGGATCTAATGAAGGCTTTCATTATCAATAAAGATGAGAGGCTGGACGCCCATGGAGCAACTATCAAGGAACTGGGCACTAGTTTTTGAAACCTGGAGAGACAAGTGGGACAGATTGCAAAGATATTATCTGAGAGGGCTCCATTAACTCTCCCCAATAATACTAAGAGAAATCTTAAAGAAATAGTGAATGTTATAACTCTGAGAAGTGGGAAAGTGTTGAAAGATCCCACCCCGATCCAAAATGATGTGAAACTTGAAAAAGGAAGTGGGGAACAACTGAAGAAAGATGTTGATAAAATGAAGAAAGGCCCAGTGAAAACTGAGAAGAAGAAGAAGAAGAAGAAGGAAGAAAAATCAAGAAGGGAGGAACATGATGAGAGCGAGCATATGCCTGCTTTACCTTTCCCTCAAAAGCGATATAGAGAAAAGATGGACAAACAGTTTGGGAGATTTTTGGATGTGCTGAAATAGGTTCATGTAAACTTACCATTCATAGAAGTACTCTCACAAATGCCCTCTTACGCCAAATTCTTGAAGGAGATCGTTACAAAGAAGAGGAAGATTGAGGACCTCAGTGGTCAAGCTTACACATCATTGCAGCACAATATTGCAAAATAAACTCCCAAAAATGTGTGGAGATCCAGGGAGTTTTATTATACCTTTCTCTGTAGGAACTATTAATTTTGATAATCATTATGTGATTCTGGTGCCTCAATTAATTTAATTCCTCTATCTATTTACAGGAAACTAGAGAAGCAGATTGGAGAGATAAGGTCTGAACCAATATCGTTGCAGCTGGCAGACCAAACGACTTTAATACCCGAGAGGATAATGGAAGATATGTTAGTTCGGGTGGATAAGTTCGTATTTCCTATTGACTTTATAGTGGTGAATATGGAGGAGAACAAGGAGGTCCCCTCATCCTAGGAATACCATTCTTAGCAACGGGTAAAATAATATTGCATATACACGAGAGAAAACTCATGCTTAGAGTGGGTGAGGAGATTGTGACCTTTGAGATGAATGTATCAAAGGGGGCACAAAAGGAAAAACCAGCTGCACGTGTTGAGTGGAAAGTGAAGGGAACAAAAGAGAAGGTTGCACTGAGTGAGAAAGATAAGTGTGGGGTGTACCCCAAGAAGGCTGACAAGAAGCTGTCTTCATGGATGTGTGCATTAGTTCGTGCGCGAGGAATGGAGCCCGACTTCGACCCAGACCTCGACTAGATGTTCAAGGAAGTTTCCTTTACCTTATACTTTTTAATTGTGTGTCATGGGGACATGCCACAACTTAAAGTATGGGGTGGGAGACATGTTGTATGTATATATATATATATGTGTTAGTTTAAAAAAATTATATTTGAAATTTTTTGATTTTTCACGACGATGGATATCATTAACAAGTTTCTTAAGGGATTAAAGTCGAAAGAAAAGGACAAAAAAAAATTCTTTTGTTAGGTAGTGTAATAATTCCTCCTTGGTTTTTCTTTGTGACGCGGTTCATTTCTAAGGGTTTTGTTTGAACCGGATGTAGTTAGTTTTTATTTTTATTAGTGGTAGGAAACATTGTGCTGTGATTTGAATTGAAGACAATGTCTCTTAACTTTATTATGCCTTGAGAATAGTGAGTGCTTTAGTTGTGACGCTTAGGATCAGTTTTTGACTCTTGTTTAAGCACCTTAAATGGGATGATCTTAACTTTTCTTAACTGCTTTGACTAGAGTGTCTTGATGAGTCCAATCCTGAGTGAGTTATGTGCCATGTGTGTGTGAGGTTTTGTGTATTGTGTGCATTGCATTTGATGTCTAGAACTTGCCCCGTGTGTTTGCAAAGCGAAATAGTAGTATTGTTCAGTATTGGAAGTGATATAGGAATTTAATTGTTGAGCTAGTTATATGCTTTTACCCATCTAATTGTTATGTACCTTAGTTAACCCCGTTGAGTTTGTAATCCGATTTCTTTGGCAGCCACATTACAAGCCTTACCCATTTGTTTGAATTGACCATTTATTTGAACCTTGTACCTCTCGTGAGCACTTGAAAGTGTTATGAACTTCGTAAAAGTTGAAGTGTGGATTGGTTGGTTTGGCTTTTGAGTGGAACTATTGAAATAAGGAGAAATGTGCAATGTTTTGAAACAGTAAGAGCCACTTGAATTGAAAAAAAGAAAGGAAAAAACGTTAAGTATATGATTGTGAAAAATATTCCTTGATAATGGTTACTTGATGTAATTTTCCTTAAAGAAGTAGGGAGCTAATACATATTGATGTGAAGGTGTGAATGTGGGGTTATGGTTTGACATAAGTATGGGGTTTTGAATGGTTAATTCTATATATTAAAGTGCTTAGGGAGGTGTAGTCACTCTTATATCTAAATATTTCCTATCCATCCTGCAGCCTACATTGCAACCGCATGAAGTCCTGTTTGATCCTTGACTAAATGAGCTCAATTAGTAGAGCAGTACACAATGGGCAAGCCTGTGGTGCATCTTTTTTGGCATATGAATGGTACTTCTGAGTGAGTGAATTATTTCTATCTTGAGTTCATAATTATTTTAAAAAATTATTGTGTGGGGAACTACTCTCTATTATTGTATGAGGGAACTTGATTCATGAAGGAAAGGTAATGTCGTTGACCTCTGTGTTAGAGTAAGTGAGCAGGTTGTGAAAAATATGTAGTGCTTTTGAGTCAAATCTTGAGGCGAGAATGTTATGGTATCGTGCTTAGTCTATTTTAAAGTTCTTGGTGTGATGAGTTATTAGAGTTGTTGAAAAAAAAGGTCGTTTCTATATGAAGTGTAGTTTGATTGCTCAAGGACGAGCAATGGTTTAAGTGGGTGTTGATGGTAGGCTATAATTGCGTATTTTAGCCGCTTGTTGCGCTCTCATTTACCGTACTTTATTCATGTTTTATGCCTTGTAGGAGTGATTCTAAGCTATGTAGATGTTGTGGAATTAATTTGAGGTATTTGGAGCTTTGAAGTCTAAGCAAAAGCCCAAGAGATTAGGTCGGGATCGTGTTTGGGGGTCGAGGACCAAGTCTGGACGTCAAAACGCACGAAAAATCAGTACTCTGTGAAATCCTCACTGCCGCGGCGCGTGGGGCACCGCGGCTGTATAGATCTCTGCTGCCTATCAAAATTAGCTCTCTGGATTTCCCCACTAATTCCCACATGGCGCATCGCCGCATGCGTCGCGCCTGTGTAATGTTTAAAGAGTGACAATATAATTTTGGCTAGGAGAAGGTCGTTTTATATGGGCCCGAACCTGCTTGGTATAAATACATTGAAAACGTTATTTTCTGGACTTTTGACACATATTCGACCTAAGGAGGCGAAGGAAGAGTTGGCAGAACACGAGCACAAGGATTTCATCATTCCTTCCTCACTCAAGACCCGAGTTTGGATTGAATTTATGTTTTCCTATATGTTAACTTTAGTTGTGATGAATTGCTCCATATATATGGAGTAGTTCTCTTAAGGGTTTGACGGATTTAGTGGATTGAGGATTGTTTGTGGATTATAACTTTATTTTTATGTATTGAAGTGTTTGGATGATTTAATTGTTGCATATATATTCACTTGTTCATGTAATCGAGAGAGGCATAACTTGTGATATCCTTGCATTATATTGTTGGTTGAGTTCATGAATTCTTCTTAGTAATCGAAAGAGGCTAGTTAAATAATTGGTTAAACCTAATTAGGAGGATAATCGAGAGAGGTTCTCCTAAAGACCAATCCACTACGCATTCTTACATATCTTCACGTGCTTAAATTGGTTCATCTTGTGAGGTTAAGACTTAATCGAGAGAGGAGTTTTTGCCTAACGTTTGAATAATAATTGAGTGAATTCGAGAGACTCACTTGAACATTAGAAGTGAATTATCTAGAGTTAGATCCCGAATATTTATCTTACACCTATCAACCCCTATTTTCCCCATTGATGACTTCCTTGCTTACATTTGTTGCGATATTCATTAGTCAATATGTTAGATTATTAGTTAATTGTAGTTAGAATTTATAGAAATCTCAATTGTGGATTATCTTGGATAGCAAACAAGCTAGAAACTACAAGAATACTGTTTAAATCAAATCCCTATGGATACGATAATATACTATACTATATTTTATTAGAGACATAATTTAGGTGTGTTTCAAGCTCGTCATGAACTTCCAAATTCAAAAACTAATGCCGATTTATACCAAAACAACTCCAATTGACTTCAAATTTTGCACATAAGTCATAAATGATATGATGGGCCTATTCCAACTTGCAAAATCGGAATCCGGCCCCGATATCAATAAAGTCAACTACCGGTCAATCTTTCCAACCTTCCAATTTCTAACTTTCGCCAATTCAAGCTGAAACGACCTAAGGACCTCCAAATCAACTTCCGGACACAGTCCTAAGTCCAAAATCACCATACGGGGTTATTGAACCGTCAAAACTCCATTCCAAAATTGTCTACACAAAAATCAAACTACGACCAACTTTTTCATTCTTAAAGCTCCCACTTAGGGACTATATGTCCCTTTTCACTCCGAAACTCACCCGAAACAAAAACCAAACACCCTCGGCAAGTCATGTAACCATAATAAAACATAAAGAAGGAAATAAATAGGGGATCGAGGCTAAAATACTCAAAATGACCGGTCGGGTCATTATATCCTCCCCTCGTAAAATAAACGTTCAACCTCGAACGAGTATAGAGACATACTTGATATGGTGAAAATATGAGGATAATGCCTACGCATATCATGCTCGGTCTCCCAAGTTTCCTCCTCAATTGGTTGACCCCTACGATGAACCTTCACTGAAGCAATGTTCTTCGACCTCAATCTTCGGACCTATATGTCCAAAATGGCCATCGACTCCTCAACATAAGACAAATACTTTTCCAACTGGACTGAGCTGAAATCTAACACATGAGACGGATCATCGTGATACTTCCGTAGCATAGAAAAATGGAATACTGGATGAACAGTAGCTAGACTAGGTGGCAATGCATGCTTGTAGGCCACCTCTCCAATCCTCTCGAGATTCTCAAAAGGTCCAACGTACCTAGGGCTCAACTTGACCTTCTTCAGAAACCTCATAACACCTTTAATGGGCGAAATTGAGAGTAAGACCCGCTCCCCAACCATGAATGCAACATCGTGAACCTTCCGATCCGCATAACTCTTCTATATAGATTGGGTTGTGCGCAGCCGATCTTGAATTAATTTAACATTTCCAAAGCATCCTGAACCAAGTGTGTACCTAATAGCCTAGCCAATCTCGGCTTAAACCAACCAGAGACCGACATCGCCTCCCATACAAGGCCTCATATGGAGCCATCTGAATTCTCAATTGGTAGTTGTTGTTGTAGGCATACTCTGCAAGCTGCAAGAACTTATCCCAAGAACCTCTGTACTCCATCATACATGCTTGAAGCATATCCTCCAATATCTGAATAGTGCGATTCGACTGTCCGTCCGTCTGAGGATGGAATGTTGTGCTCAACTCAACCCATGTGCCTAACTCACACTGCACGGCCTTCTAGAACCGTGATGTAAATTGCGTACCCCAGTCTGATACCGGCATGCCATGAAGTTGGACAATCTCGCGAATATAGACCTGAACCAGCTACTTTGAAGAATAAGTAGTCACCTGGAATGAAATGAGCTATTTGGTCAACATAATTACAATCACCTATACTGCATCTAACTTCTTCTGAGTCCGTGGGAGCCCAATTACAAAATCCATGGTAATCAGCTCCCATTTCCACTCTAGAATCTCAAGCTTCTGAAGCAATCCACCTGGCCGTTGATGCTCATACTTCACCTGTTGACAATTAAGGCATCGGGCTACATACTCCACTATGTCTTTCTTCATCTTCCTCCACCAATAGTGTTGCCTTAAGTCTTGATGCATCTTAGCGGCACCCGGATGAATGGAGTACCCAAACTGTGGGCCTCCTAAAGAATCAACTCAGGCAAACCATCCACATTGGGCACACATAGCCTGCCCCACATCCGTAACAGAGCGTCATCCCCAATAGTGACCTCCCTGGCATCGCCATGTTGAACTGTGTCCTTGAGGACAAGCAAATGGGGTCGTCATATTGACGCTCTCTAATACGATCATAAAGAGGAGACCGAGAAACCACACAAGCCAAACTTGAATCGGCTCCAAAACATATAATCTAACAAACAGGTTGGCCAAGGCCTGAACGTCCAATGCTAAAGGCCTCCCCGCTGCCGATAGATATGCTAAACTACCCAAGCTCTCCCCCTTACGACTCAAGGCATCGACCACCACATTGGCCTTCCCGAGATGACATAGAATGGTGATATCATAGTCCTTAAGCAACTCTAACCATATCTGCTGCCACAAGTTAAGATCCTTCTGTTTGAACATATGTTGTAGACTCCGATGGTCGGTATGGACCTCACAAGGGACACTGTACAAATAGTGCCGCGAAATATTCAAGGCATGAACAATAGCTGCTAACTCAAGGTCGTGAACAAGATAATTCTTCTCATGTACCTTTAATTGTCTAGACGCGTAGGCAATAACCCTAACATCTTGCATCAACACCACGCCAAGGCCAATATGCGACGCATCACAGTAAGAGCCGATACCCGTAGGCAACACCAATACTAGGGTTGTAGTCAAAGGAGTCTTGAGCCTATGAAAGATCTCCTCACACTCTTCCGTTCATCTGAATGGAGCACCCTTCTGGATCAATCTTGTCATAGGAGAAGCAATAGATGACAAACCCTCTACAAATCGACGGTAATACATTGCCAAACCAAGAAAACTCTAGATCTCAGTATCTGAAGACGGTCTGGGCCAACTCTGCACTACTTCAATCTTCTTCGGATCTACCTTGATCCCCCCACTCGTCACTACATGACCCAAAAACGACACCGAATCAAGCCAGAATTCACACTTTGAAAATTTTGCATACAACTTCTTTTCTCTCAAGGTCTGGAGCTCGGTCCTCAAGTGATACTCACAATCTGCCCAGCTTAGAGACTACACCAAGATGTCGTCAATAAATAAAATGACGAATGCGTCAAGATATGGCTGGAATACATTTTTCATTAAGTGCATGAATGTTGCTGGGGCATTATCAGCTCAAATGATATCACAAGGAACTCGTAATGACCATACTGAGTACTGAAGGCAGTCTTCAAAATATCTGAATCCCGACTCTTCAACTGATGATAACCTGACCACAAATCAATCTTTGAGAACACTTTGGCACCCGGTAGCTGATCAAATAGGTCATCAATGCGTGGCAATGGATACATGTTCTTCACTATAACCTTGTTCAACTATCGATAATCAATACACATGCGCATAGAACTATCCTTTTTCTTTACAAACAAGACTGGATCACCCCAAGGTGACACACTGGGCCGAATGAAGCCCTTATCAAGCAACTCTTGCAATTTCTTCTTTAACTCTTTCAGCTCCGCTAGGGCCACGCGATATGGTGGAATAGAAATGGGATGAGTCCCGGGCAATAAATTAATACCAAACTTGATATCCCTATCGGGCGGCGTGCCCAAAAGATCTGCCAAAAATACATCTAGATAGTCTCTCACTATCGGAACTGACTCAACGGTATGAGTATCCACACTGACATCCCTTACATAAGATAGATACGCATCATATCCTTTTCCAACCATCTATTATTCCTTAAGGAAGGACACCACCTTGATAGGAACATAATCTAAGGTACCCTTCCACTCCAACCGCGGCAAACCTGGCATCACCAACATCACCTTCTTGGTGTGACAATCAAGAATAGCGTGATAGGGCGGCAACCAGTCCATGACCATGATAACGTCAAAATCTACCATACTGAGCAATAATAGATCCACTCTGGTCCCAAAACCACCAAGAAAAACTAAACACGACAGATACACACAGTCAACAATAATGGAATCTCCCACTAGTATGGACACATAGACAGTGGAACTCAATGAATCACGGGATATATCCAAATATAAAGCAAAGTAAGATGATACATAGGAATAGCTGGAGCCTGGATCAAATAAGACTGATGTATCTCTATGACAAACCTAAACAATATATGTGATAATTGAGTTGGATGCAATCGCCTCAGTCCTAGTCAGAAGAGCATAACATCTAGCCTGGCCTCCCCCTCTAGAGCGACCCCTACCCGCCCGACCTCGACCTCTAGTTGGCTGTGCAGGTAGAGTGGCAACTGTGATAACCACGACCTGAGAAGATTGAGGACCCTATGGAATGTGTGGAGTCTGAGTAATCTATGGAGGTTCACCCCTCCTGAGTCTGGGGCAGTCCCTCACCATATGATGAGTATCACCACACTCAAAATAATCTCTCGAAGGATGTGACTGCTGAAGCTGGCTCGATCCCCGCCGGCTAGACTGTCCGCTAAAAGCACCCCATGTAGGAGGTGCACTAGATTATGGTGGTGCATGATAGGCAACCTGAGACCTGGGAGTAGCTGGAATACCATTGGAAGCTGGAAGTGCTAAATGAATAAGAAGGATCACATAGCCTCTACCATGATAGGCTGCAACTGGGGCACGGGCACCACTATATGTGCCAGAATCTTGAGGCCTCTTGGCCTCCCTCTCCTTTCTCTCTCTCATCCCTACATACCCTCCAATCTCCGATCGATCTACACAACCTGTTGGTATGGGCTATCAGTCTCCAACTCTCAAGCCATGCTAAATCCAATACCGTGGTTAAGCCCCTCGATAAACCGATAGGCTCGCTCCCTGACTGTGGATACTAAAGCTGGTGCATGTATGGACAACTCGCTGAACCTGATAACATACTTTGATACAGTCATAGCACCCTATCGCAACTGCTCAAACTCTGCGCGCCATGCATCCTGGAGACTCTGGGGAACAAACTCTCTCATGAACAACACTAAGAACTGAGCCCATATGAGTGACGCTGCCTCTAATGTGCTACCCAACTCATACGCTTGTCACCACTGATAAGCCGCTCCCTTAAGTTGGAATGTGGTGAAAGAAACCCCACTCGACTCCACAATACCCATAGTACGGAGGATACGGTGGCACGCCTCAAGAAAACCATGTGTATCTGATACAATCAAGATATCCATCAAGAAATTTAGATTCTAAATTGGAGGCTACTTTCATAACAAGGCAGCTACATGTATAATTTCGCCAAAAATTGAGTACTATATTACATTTCGTGTTCCCTGGTATAAATAGTCCTTAGGGATCTCATTTTAGGGTTAGTTTATTTTGATATTGTGAATGAAAACTCATGATCTCGTTCGTTGTGGTAGGACGAGTCCAACTCCAAACTACCTCGATCTTCCTTGGTACCTTAATGCCCTCACCTGATACGACATGCCCCAAGAAAACCACGGAATCTAACCAGAACTCTCACTTGGAGAACTTAGCATGTAGATTTTATTCCCGCAAGGTCTGAAGCACAACTCTCAAATGCTGCTGATGCTCCTCCATACTACGTGAGTAGAAAAATATGTCATCAATGAAGACAACGACAAATGAGTCAAGATATGTCCTGAACACCTAATTCATCAAATTCATAAATGTCGTCGAGGCGTTAGTCAAGCCGAAGGACATCACTAAAAACTCATCGTGCATGTATCTAGTCCGAAAATCATCTTCGAAACATCCGAATCACGAATCTTTGGCTTGTGATACCCATACCTAAAGTCAATCTAAGAGAACACCTTGGCACCCTGTAGCTGGTTAGACAAATCATCGATGCATGGCAATAAATACTTGTTCGTAGTGGTATTTGTTCAACTGACGGTATTCAATGCACATCTACATACTCCCATCCTTCCTCTTCCCAAACAATACTGGTGCACCCCAAGGCAACACACTCGGCCTGATGAACCCCTTCACGAGCAACCCCTCAAGCTATTCCTTCAACTTCTTTAACTCCTTCGGATCCATGCGATACGGTGGAATAGAGATAGGTTGGGTGCCTGACACCAAATCAATACTGAAATCGATATCACGATCAATCATGGGAGTCTCTGTAGCGGTATCCTGATCATAAGCTAGATAGGCCAAATAACCCTTCTCGACCATGTGTCGAGCCTTCAAGAAAGATATGACCCCGCTATATGTACTGATAGATTAACCCCTCCACTCCAATCTTGGCAACTCTGGCATCGCCAAATTTATAGTCTTGGCATGGCAGTCAAGAATGGCATGGTACAGAGACAACTAGTCTATGGCCAGGATGAACTCAAAGTTGGTCATATAAAGTAACAAAAGATCAACTCTAGTCTCATAGTCATAGAAAGTCACTATATAGGACCTGTAACCCGATCCACAACAACATAATCACTTGTTGGCGTGGACACATATACATGAACACCCAAGGACTTACGAGAGACATCCAGATAAGGAGCACATAGAGAACACACATATAAATATGTATACCCTGGATCAAATAGTATCGAATCATCCCTACAGCAAATAGAAATAATACCTGTAACCACGACATTTGAGGCTACTGCATCTGGTCTGGCTGGAAAAGCATAGAACCTAGCCGGAGCGCCACCTGGCTGGCCTTCACCTCTAGGGCGACCCATACCCACCATCTCTGGCTGACCGGACAACAGCTGGTGTGGTGATCATGGGTTGATGACCCTACTGTACTGCCTTGCCTCGAAGCCTGGGGAAAATCTCCTAATATGACCAAGCTCCCCACACTCATAGCCACCTCTTGGTGTGGAAGACAACTGGCCCTAGGTCTGACCCTAATAACCCAAATACCCACTGGATGATCCCTGAATGGCCGGTGGACGGTAGGAGCTCTCCGCAAGGCGCTGAAGTAGGGTCGCACCGGGAAACTCTGAATATGCGATGGTGTTGAATATGTGGGCCTTCTTGACTGACCCCTTATAAACTGAACTCTTCCCCCAAATGGGGAACCACTGAATCCTCTAGAATTCTAAGGACTCTTCTCCCCCGCCAGATACAATCGTCCCTGGCTTTGGATACCCTCAATCCTCCAAGCTATCTCCACAACCTACACATAAGGAGTCTCCATCTTAACCTCTCGTGCATACTAACTTGGATACCATAATGTTAGCCTGCAATAAACCTCTACACTCTCTTTGAATCCGTGGGGAGTATCATAAGTGCATGCCGAGACAACTCGGAGAATCTTGTCTCATAATCGGTCATAGACATATGACTCTGCTGGAGCCGCTCGAACTGACCCCGTAACTCTTCCCTCTGAGATATTGGAATATACCTCTCCAAAAAGAGGTGTTTGAAATGGTCCCAATTCAAGGGAGGTAAACTGTCTAGCCTATTACAAATATAGGACTGCCACCACCTACGGGCCCTACCCTCCAACTAAAATGTGGTGAAGTCCACCTCGTTGGACTCCAATACTCCTATATTGTGCACCTTGTACCTGCAATGGTCAATAAAGGTCTGTGGGTACTCATGTCACTCACCGCCAAAGATAGGTGAATGAAGCCTGGTCCATCTGTCCAGCCACATCTGCTGTTGAATGGTCACGACTGGTCTGGGATCTGGCATAAACGCTGCAACTTTCTTGGCCCGCTAGTATTAATAGATTAACCCCTCCCGCCTGAGATATGGGTGGGTCTGTTGGAAATAAACCACCATATGTCATAGAATCCATGAACCGCAATATACGGCTCATGACCTCCTGAAATCCCGATACAGTCATGAAATCTGCTGAGGCCAGCTCAGTTGCAGGCACCTCATCCTTCTCCTCAACAAAAGGATCATCCACTAGATCTACTAGTGGTACAACGGTAGCAACTCTAGGATGCTTTCGTCCTCTAACAGGAGCTGGAGTCCTTTCTCGGCCTCTTCCTCGACCTCTAGCAACAGGGGTAGCAACTCCTCTATCACCGAGTACATCTGCCACACGCTATCTCACCATCTATGAGAGAATAAGAGAAAGATACTTAACACAACATCAACTGCACAATGGGAGATGAATAAAGAGAAGTTTCCTAACATCCTATATCCTCTCGAAGATAAGTACGGACGTCTCTGCACCGATCCGCAAGACTCTATTAGGCCTGCTCATGACATGTGAGACCTATGTGAACCTAGTGCTCTGATACCTAGTTGTCACGACCCAATTTTCACTATAGGTCGTGATGGCACCCAACGTCACTATTAGGCAAGCCAACAGTGAACTATCATTTAATTATACACTTTATTATTTTTAAAATCAAGAATTTTTATTTAATAGAGAAACCAAGTATAAAAAGGTCATGGTGATATAAAACATAAAATGAAATATGAGAGTGAATTAGTAATATTGATAGACAAAACCATGAATATCTACTAGAACCTTTTATCAAAATCCGGTGTCACAAGTGCACGAGAAATCTAGTGGAATATACAAAAATCCCTACAACTACTGTCTAAAGTAAAGTAGTCAGAAATAACAAATACAACAAGAGGAGTCTCCTGGATCTGCCGAACAGAGCATGGAAAGTATCTCACATTAGGCCTTCGGATAATGTGGATGCGCGTCTGAACGAACACCAGATATACCTGCGTCAGTACCTGCACAATTTGTGCAGAAGTGTAGCGTGAGTACGTAAAACAACGCGTACCCAGTACATATGTAGTCTAACATCAAAGAAGTAATGATGAGGAGTCGATATCGACACTTACTAGTCGTCAATATATATATATATATATATATATATATATATAAGTGCAAGAAATATGAAGAGGCATGGAATACAACAGTAACAATAGAATAAGAAGCAGTAAGCGAGTGATTCTTTAACAAAATATCAATTAAAAGCCCCCAAATATCATATATCGATTTCAAAAAATAAGGACCATCAAGTAATTATAAATTTCTCAAGTCATGAAGGAAATGTCGATTATAATCAGACTCCTAGTGACATCACACACGAGTTATACCTGGTTCATACAACCCGATCCATAATAATCATGTACATACACTATCGAGGTCGTACATCCCGATCAATGGATGCATATCATTATATAAATATATTGCCAAGGTGTTCATCCCGATCCACAGGAATTGGGAAACTCTTCAGACTGCAGAACATACATTTACAACACCAAGATAAGAACATAAAGGAACATAAACTTTCTATCAATAATCAAACATTTTGCCAAAACTCAAAGTGACGAAGCTCGGTCTAACATAATCTCTAATCAAGTTTCGCTTATTAATACAAGTAATTAAACTAACAAGTTGGGTTCAAATAACACAAGTATTACATAATAAAGTCCTATGTCTACCCGGACATAACATGATTTTAGCTACGTACAGACTCTCGTCACTTCGTACGCACGTAAACCTGCATTTATTAACAAATAATAATTTAAACACCTATTGGATTAATTCCCTCTTACAAGTTTAGGCAAGATACTTACCTCCTCCCAAGACCTCTTCTCGGCCCTCCAACCACACTCATAGCCTCAAAACAACACCAACCAACCCAACACTAGTCAAAACTCGTACAAGCTAATTAATACATACTCAAAAGTTTATAATATAACCATTAGAGTAATCACCCAACCCAATTCGGAAAATTTCTAAAAGTCACCCCCAGGCCCACTGCTCGGATTCCGGAAATTTTTGTAGATAAATATCACCCATAACCTTACGAACTAAAATATTCACTATCTACTCAATTTCATAGTCTTTTTTGTGGTCTAATATTCATACATGTGAGCCAATCAAGCGGAATTTTATCTGGTTCAATATCTGAAGATCTTTAACAAAATCTAGGTTTTTCAACAAAGTCCTAAAATATTCACAATTTACATGTTAAATTCTACCCATAATCTATGTATTAAACTTACATTGGATAGAAATTACATACCTTAAAATGCTAGATAAAAAATCCCTCTCCAAGATCTCAAAAATCAGCCAACCCAATGTGAAAATGAGAGAAATTGAGCATAAGTCCCGATTTAAAACATGTTTCGTCTAGTGGGCCTTTCTTCGCGATCGCCAAAAGGGCCACGCGATCGCGAAGGCAAAAATGCCAAGGCTTAGAAAAATCCCTTCGCTAATGCGACCAGGTCCTCGCGATCACGAAGGCTAGCCCAGCCCAAGCTTTGTGAATGCAAATGCCACATGTCTTCACTTTCGTGCACACGACCAAGTGATCGCGAACGCAAAGAACAAAAATGCCTATCCCCGAATTCCTTCATCGCGAATGCGACACCACCTCCCTAATCGCGAAGAAGGAAACCAGAACCATCATTTATGCAATTTTAGACTTAGCTCCAGGTGGTCTAAAACACACCCGAGACACCTGAAACCCCATCCAAATCCACCAAAAAGCCCATAAACATAATACGGACATGCTTAAAGCCTCAAAAGACATAAAACAACAATGTAAGTAATAATCGCACCCTAAAACCAAATCAATCAACTTATAAACTTCAAACTTCTCCAACTAGCTCCGAATACGACAGATCATATTTAGACAACTCATAATGACGCCAAATTTTGTGTACAAGTCATAAATCACCATAAGAACCTATTTCCAAGTTCGAAACCCCAAACTGATATCAATAACACCAAAAAATACTTCAAACCAAATTTAAAGAACTTGAAAACCTTCAAGGTGCCAACTTTCAACATTAAGCGCCGAAACGCTCCTGGATCATCTAAAACTCAACCCAAATACATTCCCAAGTCCAAAATAATCATACAAATCTATTGGAACCATCAAATCCCGATTATGAGGTCGTATACTCAAAGTGTTGATCAAGTCAAACTTGCCACCTTAGGCCACTATTAAGGAACTAAGTCTTCTGATTACAACTCGAAGCCTTCCAAAAACAAACCAACCATCCTCGCAAGGTATAAAACAGTAAAAGCAGATACAGAGAGTCTTAAATAGGGGAAAGGAAATATAGAAAGCAAAATGACCGGTTGGATTGTTATAGTGTTGCGGCCAGGTTTCTATAACATCCTAGACTTTAGACGGAGTCCTACATCGTCAAAACACAAGAGGGGATGCTGGTTATATAAGTTAACAAGCCTTAGACCTTGGTGACGCATTTCAAACTCGTGAGGTCATAGGCCTAGAGCAGATAATATCACTAACGGGCTGGGCTGTTACAAATGGTATCAGGGCCACTCTTGTGTCAGCCTTGCCGGTGGTGGGTTAGAGTTCAACTGAGTTTGGGCAAATCCTAGTTAGGCGGGACAAGCCATAGTGTTGGGTATAGGCAAATACCATGTGGTGGGGGAAACCTCAACGAGGATGCTGATCCCATAAGAGGGGGTGTATGTAATACCCTAGACTTTAGACGGAGTCCTACATCGGCAAAACAAAAGAGAGATGCTGGGTATATAAATTAACAAGTCTTATACCCTAGTGGCGCATTTTAATTTCGTGAAGGCCTAGGCCTAAAGCGGATAATGTAACTAACGAGCTGGGCTATTACAGTTTCGAACTCACGACCTAGACTAAAGATTGACCCCGTTTGGCCATCTTAGTACAAGATTATTTTCGGTCAAAGTGGGTTCAAAAATTCATTATATCGACATTTCAAAGAATTTAACCTATATAAAATACCAAATTTTTTTGATAAAGCGGGTTCATATGAACCCTCGTGACTTTAGGTGGGTCTGCCCCTGGTTAACTGTTTCATTAACCTCTTCGCAAAGCAAACATCTACTGCACATAGGTATGCCTCTCTTATGTAAATTGTCTTGAGTTAGACAAGCTTCATGGTTAGCAATCCCAGTAAAGCAAGTTGTTCTTGGGGTCCAATGATATTTCATGTGATTTTCCATGGCCAGCTAACTTAGATCTTTTCATGTTCTTTAGAAATTTTTTATAGCAATCATTAAGAGTAAAACCACCATCTTTTTTTGGACTTTCACATTAGAGTCACTGCTCAACTAAGAATATAGGTTCCAACATCTAAATCAATTCATTTATATCATCAAACTATCAATCCTTTAGATTTCTTCTCAAGTACATATTCCATTCTCGGAAGAAAAGTAGTCAACCATAGTACATTCTTCATTAGCATAAATTTTATAAATGCTTGAGAATTATTCTTTTAGAAGCGCTCCAACAAGCCACTTATTTTTTCACATTTTAATTAGACTATAATTCCTAATTGTCAACTTGATATTGTCGAGAAATTTATCCCAAATACCCCTAATAGATTTTCAAATGACCACCCTATATGTATTCTGACGAGGCTAATGTGTATATGATTTTTCTGCTCGTACTTTGTGAAATTTTAGCATAACTTATGATATCGTCCCACAAAGATTGGAATTATGTCGGCTAACGATTTATGTTGTCTTGTTTACTATTTGAGAGAATCAAAATGATGAACGGAGAGTAGTCTTAGCTTTGTAATTTACGTTAACAAAATAAATAACTTCTTATAATTAAAAAAAAGTTAGGAGTCATTGGATTCACTTGTTGTTATATAATTAATTAAAACAGAAATAATATCTTTGTACAAGTTATATTGTATAGGGTAAAAATAGTCAGGGACAGGTGGATGAATGACGAGGTGACATGTGGAACTGGAGACGGGTAATATATGAGTTAGCAGATAGTTGACATCGGGTACAAACAAGTGTTCGGTGTTGTATAAATTACGAAGGCATGGGAACCGACAACGAAAATTTGAAAGGAAAGCATCACTTGGGTAAGACAACATTCAATGAGCAGTCGTTACAAAGAATCTGTATATTAATGACTAGCCATTATGCAGTCATCAATAGGGGTTTTATTCTCAGTCAAGAAGGTCTTGATTTGAGGATCTTGTCTCCCTAAATAGATCTACAAATAGGAGAATTTGTATCCAGTGAAGGACATGAAATCTTTTGTACGCAAAAGCTAAAATCAGCTCTCATTCTATCAAATTGCTCTCTTTATCTTATTCTTAATATTGTTCTCGTTACTGCTATCGGAGAAGGTAATTCATAGCCAAACTTGTTTTTTCTTTAAGTTATTTTAATATCATTTTGTTCTTATTCATTTCGTCTTTTTGGATCAAATTAATTCACGTGTCTATAAACCACATTACAAATTCAACTATACCTTTTTACAAGTAAACAGTTTGGTACCCATCATGGAGAATAGACAATTGTGTAATTACTTTGATCCATTCATTTGTTACTAACGAAGTTTGATTCTTTTATATTAGCAAAAGAAAAATCAGATATGGCTACTAACGATGTGAACAATTCTTACAATATTGGAACAAACAACGAGCATGAGGATGTGTTACAACATGATGATTCAATTAGTGAAACTTGCAACGAAGGAGATGAAACGACTCCAGTTAGTGAAGGTTAAAATCTTTGGCTTGTGAGAAGTCCAACTATTGATGATGTAGATGATGTATACGTTGTTGAAATGGTCAAAATCTTGAGAGAGCAACAATTGGAAATTATAAATCGCCTCTTAAGACAAGACTAGGTGATGACAGATTTGAAGTAGGCTCTTTCGGTTGGTTCCAATAATTCCAATGGAGGAGTTCGGGTTCCTCCCAGTGTCCCTCCAAATCAAATAATTCAAAGAAATGATAACGACGCTCCAAGGGAGGAGTTCAGTTTTAACGAGGAAAGCGGTACATGTAGTGAATTCAGGGATGGCAATAATATCCTTTCAAAATTGAGCACATGAGATTCATGAGGGAGATGAATGAACGTATGGACAAAACTTCTAAAGAATTCCATGATCGGATGGATCAGATCTCGGGAGCTCCACCGGTGTTGAAGGGACCGAATTCCAAGAAGTATACACAGTTGCCATTCAAACCAAGTGCGGCCCCAGAATTGATTCGAAAAATATTCAAGATGCCGGATATCCTAAGTATGATGGAACTTTGGATCCACAAGAGCATATCATGACTTACACTATGGATGTAAAGGGAAATGATTTGGCCTCGCACGAGATCGAATATGTTTTGTTGAAAAACTTTGGTGAAATCCTAACGAAGGGTGCTTTAACTTGGTATTCTCTTTCACCTGAGCATTCAATTAATTCGTTTGAAATGCTTGCAGATTCCTTCATTAAAACTCATGCTGGGGAAAAACGGTCCAAGCTAGAAAGGAGGATATATTCAGAATTGCCCAAGGAGAATTCAAATAATTACGAGAGTTCGTGATTCAATTTCAGAAGGAAATGATGCTCTTGATGGCAGTACCTATTGATACCCAATTTTTCCCTCATATTTTTAAAAAACATATATATATATATATATATATATATATATATATATATATATATATATATATATATATATACTTTCAAAATAATATATTTGCACCATCATTCAGCTTAGAAGCCTATACAAGTATTTTCATAATTTTTAAAGACTTTAAATCATTTTATTTATGCATTTTTATTATATAAATATCCAGTAATTATCCTTAAACTATTTTTATGATGGTTTAATAATATAAATTTATTATTTACACCAACATGATGTTTTAAATATTTTTCAGTGTATTTCGTATAATTACGTTTGCATTTTAGGGCTAATTGCACATTTTTTGCAATATAGCCCATATTCATGTATAATTGCATTATTTATGCAAATAATAACTTTTTATATTTTTATAATGTTATGTAATTATTTTTAATCATTTTAGTGTACAATAATATTTTTATTATTTATTAATTACTTTTATAAATTATTTTTATTAAATATTGGGTATTTAAAAACTGGCCCATTCCTAAACCTATTTTTCGGACCAAACATCGGCCCAAAACCTAATACACTAGCCCAGATAACCCTTAGCCCAAATCAAATTAAACCAAACCCCAACCCGGTCATGACCGATTCCTAATAACCCGACCCAACTTCCTTTTTAATCGTGGTCGTTGATCTCTGAGATCAACGGCCCGTATCAAACCACCCCCTTTAACTACCCAAACCCCCTAACCCTAACCTCATTCTCACCCATCCGTCGCCCTCATATCCTCACCTCCCTTCTCCCTCCTAAGAACCCTAGCCTCCGCCCCCTAAAATCTCTCTTAATCCCACCCAGTATGGGATTCCAAGGTTATTCTTTGCCATATACGGCCTCCCCCTGGTACTGGTTACTCTCCTATACTTCTTGCCTAAACATGTCAAGCATATCTCATCAAAATCGAACCAAAATTGGTTCAAATCCTTGAACTTTTGCTATTCCGTCTATATTCATCCTTTGTTCTGTTGTGGGTATGAATCTCTGTGTATTTTCTATTGATTCTTAGTTACCCTAAAACTATGGTTTTCAAATCTCTTTAAATAAAATCAAAATTGGTTTGATTCTCTGATTTTTAGTATTATTTGTGTCTATATTCGTCCTATGCTACTGTTTTGTGTATATTCTGGTAATATTTAGTTTTTCCTAAAAATTAGGGCTTATCGGCTTATTCTCCTAATTTGATTCTTGAATTTATTTATGTGTTTTTCTTTCCTTTTTATGGTCTGATTGTTTGTATTTCCTTACTTACATACTGATTTTACTACTATATAAACTCACTCTCCTTCCCCTTTTTTTGATGGAACTTGAATCGCTATTTTTCCACTAAAATTGAGGTTTTTACTCTGTATTTGCATACTACTCTGTTCTGTTTGGCTCTTGGCCGTCTGAAAGCCAAGGCCACCAGATTTCTATTCTTCTCGACCTCTCTTGGGTGTGAGCGATGCCTTGGGTTCTTGAAATCCTTGGGAACTTGACAAATTCGAGACTCTGGGTCCTTACTGTCGTTCTTTCTTGTTTATTGAACAATCACTGGTTAGTTTCTAACTTTCGCAATGTTTATTATGTCCTAATTAGCATGTTCTTTGAATTGAATGACCTAATATGTTCTCTTGACTCTTTTTCCTGTTTAATTTTACCTATAATTGCTAGCTTAATAATGTCTTTGCACCTAACTTAGTTAATTTGGACAGAATGAAGCATGTTTAGTTTAATGCTGCTGACAACTTGAATGTTTTGCTTTGATTACATTGTTTAATCCTTGTTCGCTGCCTAATTATGAACTTCCAGTGATTAATTGTTGTTATTAGCCTGCCCCAACTTGTTTAAGACCTTTACTCTAAATATTGTATGCTCCTATGACTATTGTTACCACTCTATGTGTTCTTGCCATGACCAATATGTACCTCTAAAACTTGTGATCTTTTAAAACTAATCCTCTTCGACTAATTCCCTCTGTGGTACCTGATCTTGTTTGTATTATACTGTTTAATCCCGAGTTTGGTATAATCTAATCCTTTAAGTCCTAAACTGGTTGCATTACTTGGTTTTACTAGCCTAATGCCCTTACCTGTTAACTTTGCAATCCTAGGCTCTTTGCACCCTGCCCAATGTGTTAACTTTCTTCTTGAGTTCATTATGTGATTATCTTATAGTGTTTGTAAATGCTTTTCCAAACCTATTACCTTATTACTATTTTTATTGATTGTTTCTACTTCTGGGTCGGCTGAAAGCCAAGGCCTCCCCCTAAGTCCCCTCCATCAACCTCCCTAGTGTGAGCACTGCCTTGGGTTCTTGAAGCCCTGGGGAACTCTGACACACTAGGCTCCAAGGTTCTTTGCCACTTTTCCCTAATTGCTCAACTTTGCCCCCTTTTTCACCTACTGGATAAGCCGGTTGGTTTGTGTAAATGGATATTCTCCTGGGACTTTTGATCAAGTTATGGCTACTGGGTTTCGGCCATTTTGTGTAAAATGAAGATTGTTTTTTCTGGGTTTGATTGGTTATGACTTTTGGGCTGTGGTGAAGCCTGTTGGATATGAAACTGAAGGCCTGACCATGGCTGGGTATACTTTGGGCCTGCCTTAGGCCCACTATAGCTATTTTGTAACTCTGTAATTTATCTCACTCATTGGGTTTGTGATAATGTTGTAATAATAATTGGGGTGTTAGTAAAATCGGGAAAATGGGTTTATTTTAATATTTGCATGAAACGGGTAGAAATCCTGCCTCTAGATGTTTAATTTTCTCGAACATGTTCTCCACTGTGTGTGTTAGATAACCTTCCTATAGGTGTTTAATTCGTTTAACATATTCTACTTCTACATGTTTGTTAGATATCCTGCCTAAAGGAAATAAAGTGACCAATGTTTCAATTTGCATTACAGCATATCCATTAGACACTATGACCATAGGGTCATGTTAGCTTATGTTCTACAAAATCTGCATTTTAGAAATCATGCCTATAGGTTAATGTGTTGTTGTTATAATTGCTCACTTAAGGGACATGCCTATAGGAGCTAAAACCAGTTTCAATCGCTAATTATAGAAATTCCGCCTATAGGGTAATCCCACTCGCTTTTAAGTATTAGTATTGAACATTGTTTCATTGCCACTATTAGAAAGCATGTCTATAGGATCAAACTGAGTAATTCTGCATATTTTCCATGGTTATCACTACCAACTACTACACCTAGATATCATATCTATAGGTTTAAACACTTATAATCTGTAATTTCAGTATGCAATACCAGATTCCCTAAAATATATAGTTGTTCAGCAATCACGCCCATAAGCTAGCACCTTGCATATGAAGCTGCCTGCATGTTTGAATTCCGAGGTCACATAGAAATCATGTCTATAGGGCTTAATGACTTTAACTCATCTCAATTCTGAAACTGTCAAATGCCTAATTTGTTTGCGTGCATTTGTTGTCTAAGTGTGGAGGCTAACTCGAGCCCTTAATTGCCTTTATATGAAGTCCAACTTGTTTTGTATGTCACCCAGTTTTATCATTTTGAGAAACCTAAGTTAGGTCTAGAACCACCCAAGATAGAGGTCCAAGCGCCTCCTAGACCATAGGCATGGGATGGGTAGTGCACGCATAAGGCACGACTTAGAATCAACTAGTATGCCTTAGGTAACAACTTAAAGATAATAATCGGGTAGCAGAAGATGATAGTCTGTGCCCGCTGAGTAATACGAGTAACACCCCATCTCGAGGGAGTTATGAAGTATTATTTATGTTGCACAGGGTGATCCTTTAGGCTAAAAAACTTAGGACCCCCCATCTTGTCTTGAGATCAATTATTTTGTCTATTGGTAGACTTTTGATAATAATTGCCCAACTTCTTTCCCTCTTGTTTTTTTACTAATTCATATAATTTGAGTTTGGCCGGGACCCACAGTTGTGGACCTCGAGGAATGCCTAACACCCTCCTCGAGGTAATTTGAGCCCTTACCCGATCTTTGGTGAAGCAAACTGGTTAAACCAGAGTTACTTGAAAATAGGTTTCCTAACGCACTTCAAACTCGTTAGGTGACGACTCTCTCTTTTAAAACCTTCTTAAAAGAGTTGTCACATGTCGAAACCCGATTTCGCGAGAAAAAAAGGGCACGACAGTACCAGATGAGTTAGAAGCTGAGGCGTTTACCAAGGATCTCAATCCATTGAGTTCAGATGCCTCCAGGAAGTTGAAGGAAAGCCTGTTGGAATTTTAGGCAACCACATGGGCAGATGTCCATAATCGTTGTGAATCAAATATCAGAATTAAAGATGATCAACTGAGCTCTTTGGTGTCTTCTAAAGGACGTAATCGCGATCGTAATCGGGACAAGTTTAAAATTGATTTTGATATAGGTTGAAAGTCTTCCACGAGTCACTTTCAGCCTTATGAAAGGGTTGATGGGTGTGAAATAAAGGATTTCAGTCATCGGATAAGTTTGCTACCGATAGAAGAGCATACCGTGGTCGGAATAGTAGAGCTTTACAGGAGAAAGAACATCAGGGTCCCGAGAATCAACATCTTAGTGGGGTTGGTGTCGTGTATGAGGGACATTAAGGAGGCTAGGTTTCCAAGACCAATTCAAAGGGATCATAACTTATAGTGTGAGTTCCATGGAACGCACGGTCACATGACTGAGGACTGCCGACACCTTCATGAAGAGGTTGAAGCATTATTGAAGAATGGTCACCTTAGAGAATTTCTAAGTGATCAGGCCAAAAGTAATTATGGAAAATCGATACATTGGGGATCTAGATAAAATGGCTACAGGGTCACCTCGTATGATAATAAACATGATCTTTGGTGGTGACGAAATAAATGGGGTGACATTCTTAGCAGCACAGAAGACGAAGATATCAGTAACTCATAGCAAGTGGATCTGAGAAACTTCAGAAAATGATGACATCACCTTTACGGAAAAGGATGTTGATGGACTTCTTTTACCGCACAATAATGCTCTGATAATATCTCTTAATGTCTTAGATTTTAAAATTAAACGTGTGTTGGTTGATCCAGGTAGTTCAACTAATATCATATAATGGAGAGTTTTAGAGCAAGTTAAGTTAACTGGAAACATAGTTCCGGCAACAAAGTTTCTGATCGGGTTCAACCTAACAAGTGTAACGACCCAGGGAGAGATTCTACTGCCCACACATGTCGAAAGGTGTAACGAAGACAATTCTGTTTGAAGTGATAGATGGCGAATTGAGATACAACGTGATCCTTGAAAGGCCATTTCATGAAATGAAATTTGTGCCATCAACTTATCATCAGTTGTTGAAGTTTCCCTCACCAGAAAGGGTCAAATAGATTAGAGGAGATCAATCAGTTGCAAGAAAAACAAATGTAGTTACTTTGTCCAGCAGCAAGGGGAAAGAAACAAGCAAACACAATTACAGGAGTCGGTGCCCTCTTCCACCCCGATTGAAGATTGGGGAGAAGAGGAGTCATCGGAGTTTTATCAAGTAACGAGGTTTTTTAAAGTACCGGAGGAGACATATGCAACCAAATCAACTATAGAAGAGCTCGAACAAGTGGCCTTGTTCATGGAGTTCTTAGAAAGGAACTTCCACTTAGGAACGGGGTTGAATCCCGAACTTAGATTAAAAATTATTGATTTTATTAAAGCTGACATTGATGGTTTTGCATGGTCATGTTTAGATATAACAGGTATCCCATTGGAAGTGGTTGTCCACAAGCTAGGTTTGGACCCTAACTTCCCCCCAGTAAGGCAGAAGAAAATATCGATAACAGATGTCAGAAACAGGTTTGTCAAAGAAGAAGTAACTCGGTTACTGAATATATGTTCAATTTGAGAGGTAAATTACCCCAATTGGCTAGCTAACGTAATAGTAGTTCCTAAAATGAATAACAAATTTAGAATGTGTGTATATTATAAATATTTGAATAAGTCATTCCCTATGGACTCTTTTTGTTGCCAAACATTGATCAAATAGTCGATGTTATGGCCGGGCATGAGATTAATGAGCTTTCTTGATGCGTATTCCGGATATAATCAAATAAGAATGCACCCGGAAGCTCAATAAAAAACCCCGACTATCACAAATTTTGGCACATACTGTATAATGTGATGCCCTTCGGGCTTAAAAATATCAGATTCACTTACCATAGACTCGTTCATAAAATGTTTGAACATGAAATTGGTAAACTAATGGAGGTATATATTGATGATATGTTGGGTCAAGTATCTTATGCAGGAGATCATATGGTTCATCTATAAGAGACACTTGACATTCTAAGAAAGTACAACATGAAGCTCAATCCTAAAAAAATGTGCTTTCGGAGTTGGTTCCTAAAAGTTCCAGGGATTTTTGGTCTCTCAAAGAGGAATTGAAGTAAACCCCGATAAGATCAAAGCCATCGAGGATATCCCGGATCAATTAACAGGTGTGAAGGAGGTGCAAAGTGTCATGACATAAAATTCACTCTAGTTCGTGATGGCGCCTAACGCCACCGTCGGGCAAGCCAACAGTGATTGATCAATTTAATTACTCATTTTATTACCTTCGAAATCACAATTTTAATAAGAAAGGGAATTTACACTTTTAAATCCATGGGGATGTACAAAATTGTAGTTTATAAGAGAAATGAAAGGCGATGATAATATACAAAACCGTAAGCATCAACTAGTATATCCCAAAACCCGGTGTCACAAGTACATGAGCATTTACTAAGGAGTTCAATAATAATACAACATTTGTCTAGAATGTAAATAAGACAGGATAAATTAAATAATACGATGGAGACTCGGTGGACTATGATGTGTAGCCTAGAATATAGCTCACATAAAGTCTCCTCAATAGCTACGCATATGCTCCAAGACAATCACCAAATAAACCTGTCAGATCCTGCACATTTAGTGTAGAAGTACAACATGAGTACGTAAGTCAATGCGTACATGGTAATTATCTAGCCTAGCCCCGGAGAAGTAGTAACGAGGGGTCGACACCGACACTTACTAGTGGTCCAATAAATCAACATTGTAAATCATAATCAGATAAGAGGCACAACAGTAGTAGTGAGGCAAAACTGTAACTAACACAATCTTCCAAAATTTCTTTTAACGATATCAGTTTCTCAATCTTGTATTCTATCTTAACAGCTTGGGAATATCAAGTGTCAATAACAAACGGATAAGAAATACCACATAAAATGCAAGGCATCGGTGGAAGGAAAATCTCGTGAATATTCGGATTGCTATCGACATGACGCACGATTATGCCGAGGTAGTACGGTTAGATCTCTGAAAGAGTATGATAATGTCGAGGTGATTGGCTCGATCCCATCATAACGTGTACACTGCCGAGGGTCGAGTGTCACAAACCATAGATGCATCTATTATACTGCCAAGGTGAGCGACCCGCTCTCAAGAGAGTGTGATACATAATCATGCCGAGGCGTTCAGCCCGCTCCACAAGAAAGGAAAGGAATTATCGAATTACGAGACACGAGCTTATGATATAGTATATGAACACAAGGTGAGTATAAACTTTACCATTTCTCAAATAACTTGCCAACAACTCAAGGTAATAAAGCTCGGCCTAACATATATGTATATATTTCTAAATCAAATTCAATGAAAATTTTAATTAATTAAGCCGGTAGAATGAGTTCAAATATTTCAAATACTACATGGTGAAGTCCTAAGTCTACACGGATATAAAATGCTTTAGCTACATACGGACTCGTGTCACCTCGTACGTACGTAGCACCCACAACTAATACCACATAAATGTTACATCACCTAGGGGGTATTTTCCCCCTCACAAAGTTACATAGGAGACTTACCTTGCTGTGAAGTTCCATAACCGACTCCAACGCCACTCAAACACTAAAATCCAAGACAAACGTTCCAAAAACTTGTCAAACAACCACGGAAGACAATAAAAATATACTCCAACATTATAATTAATTACTTCATAACACTTCCCAACTCCGCTCGAAAAGTCAATAAAGTCAACTCTCGGGCCCATGTGCCCGGATTTCAAAAGTTTTAAAGATAAACATTTCCCACAATAGTACAAACTCAAATACATAATTTATTCCCAATTCCATGTCCAATTTTGTGTTCAAAATCCAAAATACTGAATTCTAGGTTTTCTCTTAAAATCCCACAATTTTCACAATTTTTCATGTATAGCCCAAATTCATATAATTAACTCACAACTTGTAGAATTCACTTACCTCATGATTAACGATGAAAATGGTGCTCCAAAATTGCTCCAAGGCCAGCTTCCATGGAAGAAATGAAATGAAAATGAGCCAAGCCCACGTACTTAAACAAGCCCTCTGCCCAATGATTATCGCACCTGCGGCCAAAAATTATGCTTCTGCGGTTCTCCTAAGGCCTCCCACATCCGCATCTGCGGACACGAATTCGCACCTGCGAAGGTGCTCCTGCGCCCGTCCCTCTGCTTCTGCGAAAATGTCCCAGTTGTCCGCTTCCGCTTCTGCGCCTTCAATTCCGCTTCCACGATCACGTAGGTGCAGAAAACATCTTCGCGCCTGCAACCTCAGTCCAGCCCTATCCAGGTCGCTTCTACGAGCCACTGCCTCGCTCCTGCGGCACCACACCTGCGGTCCTTCTTACGCAGGTGCGAAAACACCAACATCCAGAACTTTCATTTTTTTTCCTTAAGTCTAAAATCCAATTCATTGATCACCCAGAATCCACCCGAAGCCCCCGGGACCTCAAAAAAATATACCAACGGGTCCCCAATTATGATACAAATTTATTCTAAGCCTCAAATCACGCTAAACAACATCAAAATTATGAATCAATGGCAAAAACCTTTCTTTCAAATTTCCAACTTCCAAATTTCGCCAAAGCATCCGAATTACACTTAAAATATTTCAGAGTGACGCCAAACTTTATGCACCAACCACAAATCACAATACGAACCTATTCCAAGGCTTAGAACTCCAAGCGGACATTGATAACATCAAAATCCACTTCAAACCAAATCTATGAAATTCCAGAACTTCCAAAATGCCAACTTTCCATAATAAGCTGAAATGCTTCCATACCACCTGACACTCAACCCGAAAATACTCCCAAGTCTGAGATCATCATACAAACCTATTAGAAGCTTCCAAGTCAAACCTGAGTCAATTCTTTGGGGTTGTTTGCCCAAAAGTCAAACCTGAGTCAATTCTTCCAACTTAAAGCTTCCAAGATTAGAATTTTTCTTCCGAATCAACTCCGAACTTCCCAAAATCCTATTCCCACAACAAGTACAAGTCGTAATACATGAAGTGGAGCTACTCGAGGCCTCAAACTTCCAAACAACGTGCTAGAGTTCAAAATGATTAGTCGGGTCGTTACAGAAAGGTTGACTGAAAGGTTGGTAGCCCTAAGCAGGTTTATATCAAGATCCTCCGAGAAATTCCATCCTTTCCTCTCACTTTTGAAAAAGAAGAATGATTTTGTGTGGACTCTGGAATGTCAACAAGCATCGTCAGACTTGAAAAGGTACATGCCTAGTCCTCCACTATTGTCAAAACCGATAGAAGGTGAGCAGTTGTTAATTTATTTAGTGGTTTAGAAAGTAGCGGTAAATGTTATTTTGCTACAAGAAAAGGAGGGTACGTAATTTCTTATTTATTATGTTAGTAAAGTTTTATCGGCAGTGGAGACACGTTATCCGCACCTTGAAAAGTTGGCCTTAGCTCTCGTATTTTCCTCTTGAAAACTTAGGTCTTATTTATAATGTCATCCCATAGTCGTTATGATCATGTTTCCCATGAAGAACGTTCTTCATAAGCCTAAATTATTGGGTTGATTGGCTAAATGGGCAGTCGAAGTTAGTGAATTCGACAATGAATATAATCCCAAGACTGCAATATAGTCACAAGTTTTGGTCGGCTTCATGGCTAATTTTATTCCGAGACTGATGCCTTTAGCGTCTAAAGAAGCAGTTTTGGTGTCGGGAACTGTCTTTGATGTTTGGACCTTTTTTACAGATGGAGCTTCCAACGTAAAAGGGTCGGGTCTTGGGATAGTATTAGTCACTCCTTCGGGAGAAACCTAGAGACATGCCATTAAACTGTACTATTAACTAACAATAAAGCCGAGTACGAGGCTTTGGTTGCAGGACTTGAATTAGCTTCGGGACTAGGCTCTAAGGTAATTAAACTAAAGTGTGAATCTCAACTGGTAATGAACCAAGTATATGAAATTCTCGATACCAAGGACGAGCACATGCAATAGTACTTGAATAAGGTTCAAGTGTTACTTTTCTGGTTCAGGGAATGGTTGATCATCCACATTACAAAATAATAAAATGTGGAAGCAAATGCATTGGTCAATATAGGGTTGTCCACGAAAATGAAGGGATCTGATTCCAACGCGGTAGTCCTATTATTGCATTTGGTAGTGGATGTGGATGGATATTGTAAAGTTAACTCAACCAATAAAATTTGGATTGGAGAAATGAGTTTATAGTATATTTAAAGTGCAAATTTCCTGAAGATCCAAAAACATCCCGGGCACTTCGGACCAAAGCTGCTTGATATTGCCTTGTTGATGGTCAATTATACAGGAGGTCTTTTCAAGGACCATTGGCTCGGTATTTAGGGACATCGGAGGTGGATTATGTAATGATATAAGTTCATGAAGGAGTATGTGGAAATCATTCCGGTGCAGATTCATTGGTTCACAAATTAATAAGGTTGTCAACTATTGGCCCCGAACGGAGCAAGATGTGAAGGCATTTGTACCAAAATGTAATAAATGTTAGCGTCATGCACGGTTAGTGCATCAACCGGTGGAACTTTTGCATTCGGTGGTGTCACCATTGCCTTCATGGAATGGTGGATGGACATAGTTGGTCCTTTACCACAAGGTCCGAGGCAGGTAAAATTTCTTTTGGTTTTGACTGACCATTTCACTAAATGGGTTGAAGCATGTGCTTATAAGAAGATCGGACAGCGGGAAGTGATTGATTTCATATGGGAACACATCATCTGTCGGTTTGGATTACCGAAAGAAATTGCTTGTGATAATGGACCGCAATTTATAGGTTCCAAAGTCACAAATTATTTGGAAAGATTGAAGGTTAAATGAATTACATATTCTCTGTAACATCCAAGTGCTAAGGGAAAATCAGAGTCTATAATAATTCAAAATTTCAAAAAGAAGTTAGAACAAGCTAAAGGAAATTGGCCGGAAGAGCTACCGGGAGTACTATTGGCATACCAAACAATGGTGAAGTCAAGAACGGGGGAAACACCATTTTTTCTTGTGTACGGTGTGGAAGCATTGATCCCGGTGGAGATTGGGAAACCAACCAAAAGGTATCCCCGAGCAAATGAGGAGATGAATAATGAAGCAATGCGGATTAAGTTGGATCTACTGGAAGAACATCGAAATATGGCGTATGTGAGAATGGTGGCAAAAACGTAAAGAATGGAAAGATATTACAACTGTTGAGAAAATATTTGATATTTTAAAGTCGAAGATTTGGTTTTGAGAAAAATAACTCAAAATACCCAAGAAGTTAATGCCGGGAAAAACCCTAGCGAGAGCTCTAGCTACTGGTGATTGAGACGAATGAAATTCGAAGCTCGATCAGCTCCCCAATGGGTTCTCAGAACCACTTGACATCTTTATATGGAGGTTGACCAGTCGTCTACACCACCCATACAACCCCCCCCCCCCCCCCCCCCAAACATCCACAACCCCAAACACGATCCAAAACTACGCATAATTAGTAAAACCTAGTTCATTAAATATTTCCATGCAGACGTTGCCCAGCGTAGCCCCAAAACCAATCGAGTATTTTCATGGCAAACCATTGTACGTTAGAAGAAGACGGAGGTGAGTCAATCCACTGCGGCAACAAGGACTCCAACTTGTTGTTCTTGGCAAGTTCTCATATGGGAAGCATATTATCCAGGAGTTACGTAAAGCTATTCCTCTACAATGTGAACTTGAAGGCCCTTGCTCGATTGGATTGATTGAGGATTCTCATGTACTTATTAAATTATCACTAATGGAAGATTACATTCATATTTTATCGAAGACAACTTTTTATTTGAAGGAACAGGGTGATATGTGGCAGATGAGAAGTACCAAATGGAGCCCATGGTGGAAACCTAACGAGGAGACCCTAACTGCAATAGCTTAGATTTCGTTCTTAGACCTGCCTCCTAACTTTTTTGTAAGGATCTTGTATTTTCTTTAGCGAGGGCAGTTGGTGGACCATTACATGTAGACATGGAAACTCAAAATGGTACAAAGCCAAGTTGTGCTAAGGTTAAAATTGAGGTGAATTTACTAGCTAATTTTCCACAAAGAATTAAAATTGTTGAGGAGGAAGATGAAACTGGCCCAGAGAAATCGAAGTGGATCAAAATTAAATACGATTATGTTCCTAAGTACTGCAAAGCAAGAAGCAAGGCCATACTAAACAAGACCGCTGGGTGATTAATCCAGAATTACACAAGAAGCATGAGGATCTTGGTGAGGATCAAGGCAAGGAGGAGAATATTATTGTGCAAAGTAATGTTGGAACTGATGCAGCTTCTCCGAAGGTCCTAACTAGTGGAAAAATTATGGGTAATCCGGTGCCAAATGCTACAAGGAATGAGTGGATGCAAAGAAGGAATAACAAGTATCAAAGGGATAGTAGAGGATACATAATTGATGAGGCTGGGAGTGGTGATGTTATGAACTCAAACGAGTAGAAGGAGGTGAAAGGCAAGGAAACAACTAGTAAATTGGATGGTGCTGGGAAATAAAAAATCTAAAGTTCCAGTGCAAACTAGTAACAAGTTTTCATTGTTATAAGAAGGAGAGCTTGAAGTACTAAAACAAGTAAAGAAGGAAGCGGTGGAAAAGGTGCTAAACAAGGAACATAATGAGGTTACAAAGACTATCCTACTTCTATTAGGAAAAGGACTCCAACGAAGGCAGGTTCACCAAATACTGCAAAACGAATTCCTAGTCCTAGTCTTGCTGGGACTGAGATAGAGGAGGAAAATAAGAAGGAATCCAAAATTGAGTGGGTTAACAAGAGATTTGGCACGAGTAAGGAGGAGTTGAGGGAGATGAACGTAACAGCTAACCATTCTTGCCAGGAAATTTCATCACAAACATATGATGACTCTAAGAAGAGTGGGGCTAATATTGAGGCTAGTTCTGGTACAACTTTGTGGAGTGATGAGGTAGAGATTATGGATAATGACAAAAATGCAAATTTGAGCCCCAAAATAAAAGAATAAAGACACAACAAGCAAGCAGAATTGACAACAAATTTGAGCCTTAAGTCTACAGTAAACCCTAGGATTTCAAAATCTAGGGTTGAAGTTGAGGAAAGGGCTAGTCAACAACAGCTGATTCAACGGTTGGAGTAGGCCAAGACACAAATATTTCACAGGTGGATCGAAGAGTAAAGCTTCAGCTAAGAAAAACACCAATGGAACAGTAAGCCCTAGGGGTTCTGCCTAGGTGTTGGCCATTGTTGGAAGTAGTCCGGTGGAGTTTTCAGCTGAGGATCAGCATGGGAAGGTTCAGGTTGATGTTCATGAGAATACAGTGAGGTCTCGTAATCATAGAGCTACTAGGAAGGTGCCACAAAGCAATGGAACAATAATTCCTGCGTTTGAAACTACAGTGAACCCTAGTTTGGGTGATGTTTATAATTTGCAATTTAGGGTTGTACAAGAGGCTATGAATACTAGGGAGACTAATGATGATTTTTGAAATAGGCAACAAGGATGTCAACTGATCAAATTGAACTGGTTCCTAAGGCTAACAATAGGGAATCTGGGAAAAGCAATAATGTATTACTAGTTGTTGCTACTATTGTAGACCCAGGGATTTTAGCTGAAAAAACTTTTAGCGTAACGAGTGGAATTCTGGCTAAAGGGATTCTAATCAATAATAAGGGTCAAAAGAGTTGGGAATGATAACCAAAAATCATGAACCAAATCCATTGGCCTTGCCGGTTGTAGATGATATATGCTAATTTAAAATAAGAAGCAAGAGAGGGTGATATATCTCCCAAGAATGTTGACAAGAAGAAGACAGTTGGGACCTGCAAGGAGACAAAAAAAAGACATCAAGGATAGTATACCTTTAAGGGTGCAACCAAAGAGGATTGTGATCTTTAATTCCAAATAATCTTATGGATAATGCACTAGTCTGGAATGTGACTAGGGACAGGGTAACGCCCAATAATACTCCACTGCCTAGGTTAGGTATGGTTGCCCATGTGACTTTACAACTTTGCACGGGCCATTTCAGCATGTATAGGAAGAGACCTCCATGCACAGTGTCCATCTACTACGCATAAGGAATCATCATATAATAGGCTTGCTACTAGACTGTCCAAGTATGATCACAAAATTAGGGGACAAAGCAACAAAGTCCCTACTGCCTTGAGCTGGACATGTTTCCTAAAATGCATTGCGTGTGAATTGAGTAAGATGCAGGCATTGTCAAGCTTAAATCCCAGCTATAGACATCACATGAAGTCTCCAGATGACCAAAATATCAAGCAAAACAGCCCAGATGCAAACGCAAAGAAGGCCAGACTGTCAAAGAAGCTTTGCAAGCGCAAGTCAATTAGAACGGTGCAATATTTATGGGTATTAGTTCATTTTTGTAATATCAAAAGATTGTTTTACACAAGACTTTGATAATAGGTTCCATGTAATTCCATTTTTACGCACTTACATTTTGTGATACCTCCAGACACATTTATTTATTTTCAGATTATCTCAATAAAAAACTCCACTAGGTAATCAGCCTAGTGGTATATTTGCCAAAAAAAAGTTAATGCCTGGAAGCTAAGACCAACATGGGAAGGACCTTATCGGGTTTTAGCTATAACCGGTAAAGGTTCATATCAATTGGAAAATCGAGATGGAGTTATATTGCAGAGCAATTGTGACGTGACTCACCTCAAAAGGTATTCTGCTGAAGATCCTTATTGATACTAAAAGTATATGTTGCACTATTTTTCCCTTCATGCAATTTTTTTCCCAATTGGATTTTTATGGCAAGATTTTTATTGAGGCGGCAATGTAAAATATACTATGAAAAAGGATCATCAATGGTAACAAGATCTCTAGTATTCAACTTCTCATACTTAGCATCTAAACATTGGGGGGAACTATTGCATATTAGAACACTAAAAGTATCACGAAGACCGGGGACTGCATGATCACCCATATAGAAATAAGTTGTACAAAGTTAGCCACATGTATTGGAAGCTTATTTACTTAAGCAAATAAATGTTTAAGTAAATGTACTTTTGAGAACGAAAAGAATAAATCAAATTTCTTTTTTATTTTTATTTTATTTCTTGTCCGAATAATGAGTTAATTTATTTTTCAATTGTAATTTAATTAAAATTCTAATGCTTGTGCTGAAAAACAAGAGACGTCTTCTTCAAGACCACCATAAACATAATGTCACTCTCTTATGAAACCCTCATAGTCAAAGGGTAGATTCTGGAAAGTATGAATGCCTAGAATTAAAGTTATCAGATGTAAAAAACATTCCAGAGCTTTATCAGTTAACGAAAAGAATATTTTTTGCACAAAATTTAAGCAAAAGATTTATTCCATTACTTGAAATGACAAACTCTATAAAGAAGTTTTGGCATGGTTACAAAAGAAAATTAAAATACATCAATTATTTTTGCTTACAAAGCCCGAAGGGAGAGAAAGAGTCTTCGGTTTCCTTTGCAGGAGAAGGTTTTTTAACATCCGGTTCAAGGCCTTCATCCTCATCTTCTTCTTCTTCTTATTCAGCTTTCTCGTCGATTCCTTAGTACTCAGAGCTGGTTTTCAAAGATCTAGAAGCAATGGGTCGAGCAAGAATGTTCTCAAGAGCAATTGTTTTCAATCCACGAGCTTTGGCAATGCAATCATCTATATTTGCAATGCCCTACTTTGCCTCCTCCAAAGACTTCATCCTCATGTTGATAAATTTCATGAGTTTTCTTAAGGAGGAAATAATCTTCTTTATGTTGGAGTTTAGCTCGGGGTCTCTCGATTTTGGATTGAATCTTATCATTTTCAGCCTACACAATGATTATCCTAGAGTCTAGGTCAATATTGGTTTTCTCATGAAGCTGGTTCTGCTCAATAACCTTTATGAGCCTTTATTCCATTTTGTTTCTCTTCTCCTCGGCGACAATAGCCTCTTCGGTTTTCAAATGTAAGTCTGCTTCCAAGTTGTTGATTTGCTCTATAAAAGCATACTCACGCTCTGTTGTGGCCTTGATATAATCATGCAGTTCATCCCACTTGGCCTTTGCCTTCTTAAGATTCTTATGTAATTGAGCAGCGTTTTGGTTGTGTATCATTATATCTTGCTGAGATTTCTCTAATCGAAATTCGAGCTTGCCTATTTGAGAAACTTTAGCTTCTAACACCGGGAGGTGCTCGGCTGATTTCGTTCAGCCACAAGTTGATTTCGTTCCGTAGTAAGATTTTCTTTATCCAAAATAAACTTTTTCATGCGCTCAGAAGCAAAGAGGTTAGCCTTAAAAGGTTAAAGCTGTGGTTATTAAGGCAAAGTTTAACAAAGAAAATGAAATAATAGAAGGTTAAAATGATACCTGAGTTGAACAGTGCATGTTGTTGTTGATCAAACACTCAGCAGAAAGAGAGTCTATTTTTCTCCAATCTTTATCCGTGGCCAAAGGCTTCGGGTAATTCGCGACCTTCACCATCTTAGAGAGTAGATGACACTCATTCGAAACCGTGAGAATGACACTCCGTTTTCCACTAGGATTTTGAATGGGTGTCGGGTAAGTGCTCCATAAATTTCCGTGGTCGGATGACTATGGGAAAGGAACATCTTCTATATATTCGGTTGGGGTTGGTGTATAAGTAGTTGTTAGTGCAGAAGGTGTTGCAGTTTCGATTGGTGTAGAAGATTATGACGAAGGAATGTCAGGGGTATGGCTCCTCGGAATGGAAGTGTCGACAGGACTCCGGAAACGAGACTCAGCATTTTCAGCTAATTTCATTTTCGTGAAGAGTCCTTGAACTTCTTCCAGTTGTGGTGTTCGAAGCTCTCCCGACTGAGCATCTAGTTGAGATGATAACGATATTTTTCTTCTTTGAAGAGGAACCGCTTTATCATCAGTTCTTTCATCAACAAGGACCACTCTAGCCGGTCTGGTTGGAGCTTCCTTTGTTGAAGTCTTCTCCCGAGTCCCAATTGTGGAGGTACGTTTTTTCTTTGGTTTCTTGTTCTTGGGTTAGGAACTCCGGGAGGAGGACCTTCACCGGAAGCAAGAGAGGATTCACGATCCCTCTTTCGGTTGAGGACATCTTGCAATTGTTGGTGGGATTCCTCTAGGTCATCAGAAACCTCAACAACGGGACAAATAAAAGATCCCTTCGGCAAACCCATGTATTATGAAAAAGAATCAATAAATTGACTCTAAGTTATGTTGAAAGTCAAAGGGGAAAAAGAGGAAAAAGTGAAGCTTTTACCGTGGTTTTTGCCTTTCCACCTAATTCTGTGGGCCATTTCTTTCCACCTTCAAGAGTCTGGTGTGGAAATGTCTAAAAAAATTTGAACTCATTGGGTTAGGTTATTAACGGATGGTGGTTCCAAATGAGTAGATAGAATGAGGAAAATAAAAGGTTAACAGAGTAGGAAATTCCTTTTAAATGCGATAAGGAAAAGATATTTGAAGACTTACGAATAAGATTCCAAGATTCAGGAATTGGAGGGGCTGTTGCTAGTAAGATGTCTTTTGTGGAAATAACGACGAACTGTTCCATCCAACCACGGTCGTTGTCATCATCAATGCTGGTAAGGATGGCAGGATGGCCACATTTACTGAGTTTAAGCACACCCCCACAGAAGTTCTTTGGGGAGTCGAGATTGATCAAGTGTGTGAGAGTGAGAGTTTCTCCGGCCTCAGAGCACAACTTTTGAAGGCATGCCAATGTATTCCCTATTGATGGACTCACCTGTGCCAAGAAAACTTGGTAACGATGGCAAAATTCTAAAATTATAGGGTTGATTTCCTTATCCAACTTCAAAGTAAAAGGTATATAAAAAAAATACATGAACCTTGTTTAATAAAGCTGATCTTTTCCACCTCATTGGGGACGCACATTTCGATGTTATTCCAATCGAAATCTTCCTTGACAACAGGAAAGATGGCAAGGAAGATGGAAGAAGGATACATGTGAACATGCCAGTTTATATCGCTTTTGGAATTAATAGGTTCTTTTTGGATTTGAAGGTCTAACTAGGTGTTAAGTTGAAGAGGTATGATGGTGAAAATGATAGGAGGCTCGGAGTCAGCATCGACTTCTTTCGTTTTGTTCTTTTTTGGGCCACTACCGTAGAGTAGTTCGGAGTTTCTGAGAACAGTGGTAGTAGAAGACACGGTGATAAAAAATTTGAGTTGTGGAATTTTACTGAGAAAAAAGGAGTTTGCTAAAGTGAAGAACAAAAGTAATAAGTAGCGGAGAAGTTTATAGACGGCAAAATTCATGGTCATGATTACCTTGAAAATTAGCGAAAATATTTGTATCACAGGGTAACACGTGTTTGGGTCATTAAATACGAAGAGACGTACGTCCTTTCGAGTGTCAGATATAGTTCAGGAACTTTCTCGCCAAGAAAAAGGGGTCTTATCTATTTTTCGGTAACACAAAGTTTTGCCATTGGAAAGTAGGGGGCTATCTATATAGGGTAAAATTGGTTAGCGACAAGTGGATAAATGATGGGGTAACACGTCGAACTGGAGACAGGTAATATATGAGTCAGCAGATAGTTGATGTCGGGTACAAATATGTGTTCGGTGTTGTATAAATTTTGAAGGCATGGGAACTGACAATGAAGATTTGAAAGGAAGGCATCGGTTGGGCAAGACAACATTCAATGAGCAGCCACTACATGGAATTTATGTATTAATGACCAACCATTATGTAGCCATCAATAGGGGTTTTATTCTCATTCAAGAAGAGCCTGATTTGGGGACCTTGTCTCCCTAAATAGAGCTATAAATAGGAAAATTTGTATCCATTGTAGGACATGAACTTTTTTGTAAGAAAAAGCTAAAATCATCTCTCATTCTATTAAATTGCTCTCTTTATCTTATTCTTAATATTGTTCTCGTTACTACTTTCAGAGAAGCAAAATTCGTAGCGATGTTGTATTTCCTTTAAGTTATTTTTAATCTTATTTATATTCTTATTTATTTCATATTTTTGGAGAAATTAATTCACATATCTATAAATCACGCTACAAATTCAATTGTAACTTTTTACGGGTAAACATATATCATAATGAGTAAAGACTTCTTGCAATTAGCCTTTAACTCAATAAACTTGTTTGAGTCAATCCGTCAGTGAGGATTAGAAATGAGAGAAATAATATAAAGATCCCTCCCATCATTAAACTTAATTGAATCAATCCTTTCACAAGGATCATGACTAATAAAAATCAACGATCTTTAGGATAAGGAAAAATTAAAGTGAAGATAAATATTATAATATCATACCAAACTTCATAAACTATCCCTACAAAATTAATTACATTATTATAAAGAAAAGATAAAGCCTGATAAAGAAACTAAAAAAGAAAAATATTATCCTACAAAGACAAAAAGAAAAAAAAGAGACAAGGACTAAGACTAATCCTTATATCTTATCAAATTGTTTTTTTAAAGATGCAGATTAAGACTGCTATTTATAGGAAAAAATAGCTTTGATCATGCACTACTCGTTGCATATATAAATTTCACATATGCAATGGTGACTTTTGCGTAAATAGTTTCATATGCAACTATGGCTCTTTAGCTTCTAGACTTCATGAGTCATAGTTAGTAGTTGCAAATGTAGGTTCCACATATGAAATTATGATTGTTGTGTATATTGATTTCATAGACGCACCTATGGATCTTTTTAATCTCAAGAGAATTTCCACGTGTGTATTCTACCTTTGTGAATATGAAGACGATATGTGTAACCGTGACTTGCATTTTCTCTTGTCTTTTAGCGTCTATCCTTTTTTCTCCCTTAGTTTCTTCTTCCCGCAAGATTTGTTAGAAATATGAAAGAATAGGATAAACTTATTCATGTGCTATTTAACATATTTAATATTTAACATATAATATTTAATATATTCATCACTGCTTTATATAATTAGTACACCGCTCTTCATTCTTACCATCAGACCTCCATAGTTAGTTTTTTCACCACAAATTATGATTTTTTGACAAAAACTTGGGTTGCTATTGGCGTATGTGGTTCCCTTAAGAGCATATTGCTAGACGCTTGTTTAGGTTGCTTTTGAGAGGTCGTGTGTTGTCTAATTCAGTGTTTGTTTTCTTTTGCAATCTTTAATATTTTATTTTGTTGGGATTGAGCCGCGGGTGTTGGAGAATATATATTGTGGGACTAGATATAATAGAAGTTTATATTATTTTAAGTGACATGCTAGTAGATGATTTTTAGAATATTCCTTTATTTCATATTATTATCAATATTATTTTTCTCTACCTTGCAACGATTAGTTATTATAACATACTTTTGTTTAACCAAAGAATTAGACCATTTGACTAAAACTTATTTTTAAGATGAATACGGGTTACTGATAATCAAGATAATGGGAAAAATGAATAATAGATAATATTACAGAAATGAAAGATCGAAGTTGATTGTATTCGAGAATCAGATGCCTTTACAAGTTGTATTCCCCTCCCTTATATAGGAGATTCTTATAACGTACGACTCCTGCTGTGGTTATTCATTAATGACTAATTATGACATTAATAAGGTGTTACAAAGGATAACGGTAATAAGGGTTCAGTTACATAACGTTCGAGTAATCAATTGTGGGTCATTGAATCTGCCCGTAGCTTTGTCTAGATTCATTCTGACCGTGCCTCTCTCCCGTTTTGATCAAGTTGAATTTCATGTGGCTGATAAGTTCGTGAGTTTACTGAACCATGCCTCTTTGTACCGTACCTCTTCAAAGAGTTACGTCCAGCTGTCGTATTTTCCTGTGTTCACGTGGCTGGCTGAGTTGTCAAAAGCTGGCTTACATGTGAAACTCTTTTTTACCAATACAGATAGTCCCCCCACTTACCATATATTTAACGATTAATATTTGGTAAGTGGATATTCATTTATGGCGGGAATATTTTGCCGCCGTTTTTCCTTGAATCATTGTATCCTTCTCTGCACCATAGGCGTCGTTTGTCACTTTCATTTAATGCTCATACCTCGTGTCCTTTATGGATCGGTTCTGCATTTACTCAGCACCTTTTAGGGCTTTTTGCGGCTGTGCCAGTCTCGAAGTGATATCTTCAATTATGACTCTTCATCATTATTTTCCTTTTTCATCATGTTTGACGGTTGTCTTCAAGTATAAATACAGGTTTTCCTTTCTTTGCTTCCACGAAACACTTTTGTAATCTTGTTTTCTGTAAAGAACTTTCTCCTTTGCCTTTGTAAACATGTCTTCTTCAAACCAACCTCAAAGAGTAATAGACATTGAAAGCTTAGCGTCATCTTCTGCTCCGACTAGGAGTCAGAGGGGTGGTAGACTTAGAAGTCTAGGATCCACTCCTTCGAGGGGCTCTTTTTCTTCTCAGATAGTACCTCCCCCTTCCATTAGATCTCCAGTTTCCCCGAGATTTAGGGTTTCTCGATCTTTGTCTAGGGGTAGAGGCGAACGCTTTCGTGAACCTGGAGTCGATGAAATTGTCCCTGCTGAGTTAATTTTTGCTAGGGATAGTCAAGTTCTTGTAGATCAATCTTCTTCTCTTGACAGTGTAGAAAGATATCCAGCCCTTATAACTAAGGGTCAGATTTCCCTTGTTCGAAGGGAGTGCTTCTGGAAATCTGACTTTCCTGTCTATATTGCGAATAGTAATCAAAGAATAGCGTCTTACAAGACGGGGTATTCTTTTTTTTATACGTATCCTTTCACTTTAGGGTTTAGACCCCCCCCATTGACCCAGTTATAATCGAGTTTTGCCATTTTTTCAATATCTGCTTAGGACAGGTCGGCCCGCTTGTGTGGCGAGTTGTCGCATGCCTTAGGAGTTTGGCTTCTTTAGCCTCGGTTCCTTTTACCTTCAACCATCTTATTCACCTCTACTCTCCTACCTTATTTCGTGAAGGGCTTTTTTTCTCTGACTGCTAGAAGCAAAAGAGTATTAGTAACCCCTGGAGACGATAAGGATAGGGGTTGGTACCTCCGGTATGTTGTTGTACCCACTGCTGGTTTAGTGGGTGAAGAAAATCTTCCCTTCCCTGAGAAGTGGAATCGCGCACGTGAGTATGCTTTAGCTCACATTTACTTTTTCTTATTTTGACTTGAGATGTTTTATTTTACACCGTGTCTGTTTATTGTTCTTCTTTCAGCAATCATGAATACTGTTGAGAATGTCTCCAGTATTCGTGATTGGGTAGAAAAACTTTTATCTGTTGCTTCTTCAGAAGAAAGATCTTGGAAGTACCTCGCTGGGAGGTATGGTTGGCAAGTAAATACCCAAGGTAAGTGAAGTTTTTGTTCTTGCTTCTTTCTTACTCGAGTCTTTTTTCTTTTGTCGTTTAACTCTTTTCTCTTTTTAATAGGATTCTCTGCTCGTGGGGTGTCTTCTTCCTTTATCCTGAAAATGTCCTTGGATCAAGCCCAGGAAATCATTGTTGGTTCATCTTTCTCGAAGAGGAAGATTAGTGAATCTCGCTTCATAGCAGAAGTAGAAGAGAGTGCTTTAGTGCGCATGCCACGGAGAAGGCGAATGATTTTAGATGATGAGCCTACTGCCTCAACCTTGCCTCCCGTGTCTGTGATTGCGCCCCCTGTCTTTGATGATGTTCCACATTACCCTACTCACGGTGGTATTGATCTTGCTGCTGATGACGTCCCCTTGGTTGTTGTCTTTCCTGCTTCTTTGAGAGAAACTGTTTCGTCTATTCCTTTGGCTATCTCAACTTTTGTTGCTGCTTTGCCTGTAACTTATTCAACTCTTCAACTTTCCATGCCTGCTCTTTTGCCCGAGACTTCTCCAGCTCCTCAACCTTCCGTACCTGTTGTTGTTCCATCTCTGCCTGCTTCCATGCCTTCCGTTAGAGAAGTAGGGTCTTCCAGTAGAAAGATGCGGCAGGTGGTAATAGAGGTTCCAGCTGAGGAAAACGTTTTTAAGAAGATGGGTGAGCCTGAAGTGTGGCTCAAGCCTTTAATAGGTCCCGCTGAGAAAGCAAAGCTAGCTAGCCACGGTGCTCTTACATGGGCAAATAAGGTCGTGCATACTTCTTTGAAGGTATGGTATAAGTTATCCTCTTTCCCTCTCGTATATGAAATTTACCATATCTAACTAGTTTATTTCTTGTAGATTAACCTCATAGGCATGGAGCTTATGAAGAGGATTTCAAACACAGACCAAGAGACAAGAGAGTTGCAGGCAGAAGTTGATAATTGGAAAGCACAGTATGATAGCCTAAGGATTGACATGGACGCTTTAGAAGAGGAGAGGAGTACCTTGAAGCGACAGATGAGACTTATGGCATCAGAACTATGTTCTTCGCGGGCTTCTTGCAGTCAAGCTGACAAAGACAAGAGTGTTCTGGAGTCTTCGTTCGCGGAGTAGTTGTCCCGTGCCTCAGAGGAGATTAGAGACTAGAAGAACTTACTGGGGCAGAAGGAAGAATACTCAGGCGAGTTCGTGCAATCACTCACCCGTACTCAAGAAGATCTTCGAAGGGCTTTAGACAAAGCTCAAGCTTTAGAGGAGTCGATTGTTCCATTAAGGGCCGCTCATGAAGCTGCGGAGGCGGAGAAGGAC